>JAUCMX010000006.1:3848246-4063246 GCA_033459395.1 Hemibagrus guttatus | reverse complement strand
AAAGAAAGAAATAGATGAAGACATATTCTCGGGATATAATTGAGATATTGACGTTTCCTGACACCTGTGTAAACTTCTCAGGATAAAAGGTCACCGCATTAAGATGGCACTCAGGCACTGTAGTCACACGCCCGTGGATCTGTTCCTCATTATTTCCTTCACTTCACGCCACTTTCTACTTCCTTTTCCTGTTTTTTTTTTTTTTTTTTTTTTTTAGTTGTACTTTTCCTGTAAGTGAAGAATTGAGTCATAGTTTAAACACAAGGCCCTTTGCTCTCTCTCTTATTCCCACATCTGAAAGTAGTGTTTGAAGCCAGGAGTTATGTTTTAATCATTCAAATTCTTAATGATGACACAGAATCCATTATTAATGAGCGCAGTTCCTCCAGCGTGCTCGGCTTGGCGAGCGAGACGCTAACTTCCACTCTCTTCATTTGATCTTTACGCAACTCTCCTCTCTCTTTTTCCCTTTTTTTTAACTCCAAACTGTATATAGTGGCCTTTGGAAAAAAAAATAAAAATCTTCCGCTTTTCAAACTCTATTTCCCAAGGCTTTTGTTTCTCTCTCTCTCTTTTCTTTTCTTTTTGCACATCCCATCTCTTGCTTGCTTTCATCTTCAACCAAGTGAAAAAAACACATGTTAATCTTCTGTTAGTGTCCATTAGAAACGCTGTTCAGAACCTGGCTGAAAACTTCTGCTTGTTTTCACATTAAATACTCGCACTTTTTCTCGCTCGGTGCCGATTCTCTGTTCTGGACTCGGGTTCGGGTTTTAAGGTACGGTTCGTTCATTGCACAAAAATACCTCGAATTTTTTTGCTCAACTCAAAAAATTAAATCAAGTGTTAAATCAGCAAAATTCAACAAATCCTTTTTCTTTTCTAAAATGTTATGAAAACACTGATTAAGTGTATATAGTGTTGAATAAATAAATAAAATAAAATAATTAAATTAATAATGAAATAAATAAAATAAAAAAATAAAAAATAATAACAATTTGCTACTTATGCATGAAAATTGTATGAAAATGTATGAAAATGTAAAAAAAAATGGAATGATTCTTGTTCATTTTTTTCCCCCACATTGATGGATTTTATTGGCTTTATGTAAATAAAATGCTAATAAAATATAAATATTTTTCACAGGTCAAAACCCAATTTTTCTGCATTTTGACTATCCCATTTTCTGGTATTCCTCTGGTCTGCCACACATATACGTGCACCGTTCTTCATGAAGGTTTAACTTAAAAAAAAATTAAATAAAATAATAATAATAATAATAAAAAAAATAAATAAATAAAATAAAAAAATATATATATATATATATATATATATATATATATATATATATATATATATATATATATATATATATATATATATATATTGGGTATAAACAATTTATTATTTAACACCCGGTGCATCGGCAACAGACCTCGAAAAAGATCAGACTTCTTTATTATTATTACTTCAGACAGAGCCATATAGAAGAATATAGAAGTTAGTGATTGTCTGCTATACCACATGTCTGTAAAGTCAACCATGACTTTATTTCCTGCTGCCTCCAGAGCTTTATTCAAGGTGTACATTTCTGATATAAACACACACACACACACACACACACACACACGCTTCCATTACCATTAATTTATTCACAGGGTCAGACATCTCCAGTAATGAAGACTCTGTAAGTGCTGTAATTTGCCATTGCCGCATTATTATGTTCTTTACTCCAATTTAGTCCCACGTGTCTTCATTAATGAGAAACCAGTCAGCAAAACGAGCGGAGTAAATGACTACGGGCTGGCAAAGTGAGAAACAATCGAGCAAATCTGCCTGCTGCTTCATTGTTTGTAACAATGCACCATTTTCTCTGAAGCTTAATTAACAGGCACCTGTTTCAGCTCAGGGAAACGAGGACATTCTGTTTCGACTATTTTACACAGAAACGCCATTTTTATCTCTTTGTTCAGCACGCACAAGCCGTGCACAGTCACAGATATATAAGGAGGATGCTTCTGACATTGGCGTCACCCTTTCCACTTGGACAACCTCGCACATACGCCACTGCTTACTGCGGCGTTACTGACCGGCACTGAGAGATTAATAACGCAGCACCGAAAATGCAGATACGAAGCTCTGATGTCCTTCAGATGAGCACCGGCACACGCCTCATCATACCCAGCCAACATGCCTCAAAGACTGAAATATTGAGTATGACACAAGTGTAATTGCATGGGAAGTAATCAATTAGACACACAATTGGAAGCGACCCAGGGTCTGGAATCTGCCGAGTGGAAGATGGAAATGAGTGTTGTACGGAAATCAGTGAAAGTCAATTTCTCTTTCTCCAATTGGCTTACCCAGAGAGATTAGAGCCAAGCCAACGATACAGAAAAAGAGAGAGAATGGACTGAGAAAGATCAAGAGAGATGAAGAAGATATAAAGAATGTTTCTTAATGTATCCTCAAAGGAAAAGTTCTATAAATATACGGAAGGGCAAAATGTGTAATATAATTAACTAATATTAATTAGTTAATTAGCTTTACAGGTAGGCTGCATGCTCTCATTTATACAAAAAAGGTATAACCCTGATGGAACTACACAAGTGGCAAGCATTTTTGCCGAAAGTACAGTTTAGTCTTCATTTCTGAGTCTGGAAACGAAAAAAAAAGAATTATATAATAATATATCATCATCATCATAAAAGACAGAGAATAAAACATGGAGAATGATCTTCTTTTTCTTCTTCTTCTTCCTCTTCGTCTTCTTCTTCATTTTTGTGGCTTAGCAACACTCATAAACTACAACTGCATCATTGTAGCCCCTCCTCCTTTCTGTACACACCCTCTTTATAACTCCTCCCCCACCCTGCAACATTAAATGTAACTATTACAGGTTTAAAAAGTACGATGAGTCTAGCAACCAAAAGTAAATAAAATAAATAAATAAATAAATTCAGGAATGTAAATTCAAAACTAAATGCTTAGGCAAACTAAAATAAATAAATAAATAAATAAATAAATAAATAAATAAATAAATAAATAAATAAAATACATAGAATGGTTTTTATTCTATGTATTTTATTTATTCATAAATTTTATTGTATTTATTTTTTTATAAATTCAAACCCAAATTCCAAATGCTTAGGCCAAACTTTGGTTGGAAAAAAAAAGTAATAAAACAAAAGACACACACACACACACACACACACACACACACACACACACACACACACACAGCAACGTACATAACAATATCATTGCTCAAGAGACAGTTGCTGACATGCCCCTCCTCCCTTCTGTACACGCCCACTTTATAACCCTTCCCCCAAAAAGTAAAAAGTAGGACCTGTCATTCATTCAACAGGAATTCTATTACAGAAAAATAATAAAAATTAAGGAGGAGCACCGGGCTGCATCACATCATCACGATACTGACAATTATTCTCCTTCAACAGAACTCATCTCATATCTCTTATTCCCTACCGCTATTACTAATATAAGCGCATTTATTCACTGTTGTTTTTATTTATTCTGTTATCATGCTTCTCCTGATGCTGTACCTATATTGCGAATGACAAAAATAACCATAATAAACCAGACACCGAGAGACGGAGAAAAACAGGTGAAGAGAGATGTTATGGGGGAAAACATTCACTGTCTACCGCTTATCCGATCTATTCTCGGGTCACGGGGAGCCTGTGCCTATCTCAGGCGTCATTGGGCATCAAGGTAGGATACACCCTGGATGGAGTGCCAACCCATCGCAGGGCACACACAACAGACAATTTAGAGATGCCAATCAACCTACAATACATGTCTTTGGACCGGGGGAGGAAACCGGAGTACCCGGAGGAAACCCCCGAGGCACGGGGAGAACATACAAACTCCACACACACACACGGCGGAGGTGGGAATCGAACCCCCAACCCTGGAGGTGTGAGGCAAACATGCTAACCACCAATCCACCAAGGGAAAACAAAATATCAAAAACAATAAAGAGAGATGAGATCATGGATAGAGAAGCAGAGCTAGAGACAAGTGGACATGAATAAACGAGATGAACGGATGAGAAAAATATACACTAAGAAATAGTGAGGGAAAACAGAAGAAAATTGGATAATAGAGTGAAAGCACAGAGTGGATGAGTAAGTGAGAAAGTGAATGAGTGAGAGAGATAAAGGCCTGAACTCATCCAGATACAGTTTGAATTAAGCTTCATTCTCATTTTCTCTCTCTCTCTCTCTCTCTCTCTCTCTCTCTCTCTCTCTCTCTCTCTCTCTCATTTTGTCTCCTCTCCCGTGTGCTGTTCTTCTACGGCGGCTTCACGACACACTGCACACGACTCATTGAGGTTAATGCACCATCATTGAGATTTTCTCCTTGAATAGGTCTGAGCACTTTGAAGAACATAATGTGCTGTTAAAATCTTTGTGTGTGTGTGTGTGTGTGTGTGTGTGTGTGTGTGTGTGTGTGTGTGTGTGTGTGTTTGAGAAAGCCATACTTAAAATATTAAGGTGCACCAAGTTGCTCAATATTAAGGATTGTTGGGGGGAAAAAAACTGGAGGAAGGGAAGAGTAAAATGTGTAATGGAGTCTGTGACATCATGTTTTACATCATGCGTGATCAAGAAGACAAAAAGACTTTTTCTTTTGGATGAAGATTAAGATGGTGATGAAGGCAAAGAAGAAGAAGAAGCAAGGATTCCTCTCCTAAAACCCTTTCCAGCTCGTAGAAGCAGTACATTTCTCAATGTCTCAAAAAATCCAGCTAGGAGATCATCACTTTTTCATCATTTTCCATTTCATTTAACTGTGTTATCTTTCTACTGGGATCTTGATCTTTTCTCCAAATATCTTTTGGATATCATTTCATCCTGATAATCTTGTCGAGTTGAAATAAGCATTTCTCTACAACACCAATAAATCAATCAATCAATCAATCAATCAATCAATCAATCAATCAATCACACCAAACCATTTTTTCATTTTAAAAACATTGAGATAAAATGTTTTAAACATATACAGTACCCTGACTAGCCATTTTAATAGGAACACCGCTGTACCTGGGCATTAAGGTACAGCAGATAGAACATATGTGACTGCTCACAGTAAAGTAAAGCGTATGTAAGAAAAATAAACAGCTTTTAAAGCTTTAAAAACAGAAGAATTCTGATGAAATTTCATTATCACTAATTATTCAGTCTTTCTTCTGGCGTTAGGATTCCTTGAACATTCTTCTTCTTCTTCTTTCGGCTTTTCCCTTCAGGGGTCTCCACAGCGAATCATCTCTCTCCACCTATCCCTATCTTCTGCATCCTCAACACTTGCACCCACTAGCTTCATATCCTCATTAATTCCATCCATATACCTCCTCTTTGGCCTTCCTCTTTGCCTCCTGCCTGGCAGCCCCATGTCCAACATTCTCCTACCAATATACTCACTGTCCCTCCTCTGAACATGTCCAAACCATCTTAATCTGGCCTCCCTAACTTTGTCCCCCAAACGTCCAACATGAGGATTCCTTGAACATTAACGCACTTATATATAAAGCATTTTTATATCTTTTGCCGACACTCAAAATGAAGAAAGAAGCCAAACGCTTGTGAAGACTTTTGCCAATTGGCTACGCAGCGACAATAAATCTGCTGTAGGATAACACAATTAATATAGTTGAAGACCGTTTCCACTTAATTGAAACTGTTAACAAAATCGCACGATGGTATCACATCCGTAAAAAACAAACAAACAAACAAAATCCATAAGTATAAAAATTTATTTTTGTAGTTTTTCATCATTTAAATTTCTTCATGAATTGTTTTCATTTCTTTAGAGCAAATAAGCAATAACATTTAAAACAAACAATGAATGTCTACTTAAAATCTATTTAAACAACATAAATAATTAAAATATTGAAATATTAATATTAAAATATTAATAATTAAAAAAAAAAAAAAAAAAAAAAATATATATATATATATATATATATATATATATATATATATATGTGTGTGTGTGTATATATATATATATATATATTTGTTATAATAAATTTATTATTTATTATATATATATATATATATATATATATATATATATATATATATATATATATATATATATATATAATATTTATATATATATATATAAATAACTTTTTTATTTTTATTTTGTTACATTATTTGTTGTTTTTAAAATAATTATAAAGTAGCCCTTGATATCTTGCGTATATTGCAATATATAACAAAATATAATTCTAGTATATAATAATAATAATCATTATTATTATTATTATTATTATTATTATTATTATTATTATTATTAATGTAAAAAATATATTAGAATATATTTTTCTTATTGTTATGAATTGTGTTGTATCATTATTGTCATCATTATTATTATAATTAATATTATTACAGAACTGAAGTTGGATATTATTCTAGTAACAATTCACATTTTAAATTGAAATTTTTCATTTGTATGCATTCAAATTCAGATGAATGGCTCACCGACGTTTAATTCACTCCATCTTAATCACTCAGCAGGGAGACCTTCAGACTGCAGTCAAACAAAGAATATGACTAATTATGATGGATTATGCACAAACACACACACACACACACACACACACACACACACACACACAGTGAGAAAGCATGCAGAAAATCAGTAAAGCCATATCAGAATTTCATACAAGACAAATTTGATCTCCATGGATCGGATCTGTGCAACTGATAGCAACACGTCTGATTTCACAGCTACACCCTAATCACTGTACAGACTCTTTAACCCTGTCTGCTGAATATTTCTGAATTGTTTGCATCTGATTTCAGACATTTGTTCAACATTTTTGACATTTTTTTATTCCTCAGAGCTGCCTTTACAGAAATACATTCAAGCTTACTTTTTATTTATTTTAGATGGACTGTATGTATATTCTAAAAGAAATAAAACACTTGGGATGCGGTGATGAAATGATGTGGTGTCCTTTCTTTCTCCTTAAAGTAAATCTTTAACACATTGACGATTATACGGTTGCTCGCAGTTGACGTGGAATGTCAAACTTACGAGTCTACGTTGTTACCATGGAAACAAACGAGCATGTTGATATAAACATATGAGTTGCAACTGCACTGCAGTCAGTGCTGCAGTTCTAGAAAACATCAACGCCTTCTGACCAATCAGAATCAAGCATTTATCAGCATCATGTGCTATTTTATATTCTATCCATGAGAAAGGAACTAAACTCCGATATCAAGACCCATTGGGATTTCCGGAAAGTTCTAGTAGTAGGTTCGAGGTTTAACTAGAACAATATTACTAAAACTTAGTAATATACTCACTTTTGGGATGAAAACTCTTTTTAAAAGAGGTCTTTGGGGTTCTGTATTTAGATATTAGAATCTTTTCCCAAAAATAATACTACTTAATATTCAGTGTGTTTATCTACTTAATATTCAGTGCATTTATCCATATAAACAACATATTTATTAATAATTAAATTATATAATTTATTTTAATTAGAAATGTATTTTGTGTATATTTATTTTTTAATGTATATATATATATATTTTTTTTTTAATAGTAAAGTAACCCATATTTATTTATTAACATATTACGTAATAATGTAATAATCTTATAATAATGATATCTTGTAGATATTGCAATAAGAAAATGAAGTAATAATAATAATAATAATAATAATAATAATAATAATAATAATAATAATAATAATAATAATAATAATGTCCAAACAAACAAAACAAAAAAAACAAGTAAATGTTATTAAATAATACATACAAAATAAATTTAATAAATTAATTATTAATAAATAAATGCTCTCATTTTTGTGCTTTAATATTTTAATGATTTATGTTATTATTATTATTATTATTATTATTATTATTATTATTATTATTATTATTTCTGTTACAGGTATTTAAGGACTTCATCTATAAACTAGCCTTAGCTAGCTATGTTCTTGATGGTGTTTTATTTTTATTTTTTAAATTTTTTTTTACAGTTAACTACACAGATTTGTTGAAACAATATAACTTAGTCAAGCTAATCCTCTCAACATCTGAGTAAGCTACACAGCCAAGGTAAAAGGGGCGGAGCTTCTCAGACTGTAACCCTTCCTAATGTGTCTGATTTCTGTCTGATTTAATTGAATATGAATGTTTTTATGATTCTGACACCCAACAGGACACAGACTTTTTTTCAAGGAGAAAAATAAACATGGCTTCCAATCAGGGCTGTATAAAAAATAGAAATGTTTCAGCACGGATTATAAAACTCAGCCTGCATCCCTTTAGGGTTTGAAGGGTTAAAACCTCTCAATACTGTAACCATCACTGACATGCGATCAATCACATTACACATCTCCAGAGGGTGAGTACGGAGGGGATTGACATGATAACGTGACAGCGCGTTCGAGAGGTCAGGACGGATGAGTGCTCTCTCGTGCTTGTGGAGGCGGTAGAGAGAGAGAGAGAGAGAGAGAGAGAGAGAGAGAGAGAGAGAGAGAGAGAGAGAGAGAGAAGGAAGGGAAAGATAAAGAAAGAGTGGAAGTTGTATAAGTGTGTGTGTGTGTGTGTGTGTGTGTCTGGGCTGTGTTCCAACTCTGAACTGCCTCAGGATGTCAGGACATTGAGTGGGTTCAGTATTCAGCTGACAGATAGTTCTTCTGCCAACTGCTGCCATTTACACTACCTGTTCCTTCAACACACACACACACACACACACACACACACACACACACACACACACACACACAGGTTTACTGAGACAGAAAGAGGTGAGATGGGGGGTAGATGGAGCGAGAGACAGAGAAACAGAGATCAGTAAATTTCAAGAAAGAGAGAGAGAGGAGAGAGAGAGAGAGAGAGAGAGAGAGAGAGAGAGAGAGAGAGAGAAGACAGACAGACAGAACGACAGACAGAGAGGAAGAGAGCAATAGATGGCAAGAGAGAGACAGTGAGAGACAGACTTGACAGACAGACAGACACAGACAGGCAGACAGACTCAGACAGAGGGCAACAGATGACAAGGGGGGTGAGAGAAAAATCTGTGAGAGAGAGAGAGAGAGAGAGAGAGAGAGAGAGAGAGAGAGAGAGAGAGAGAGAGAGAGAGAGAGGACTTTCCAAACTGAACAGCATCAAATTCTGACAAAACAAACAGGCAGAAGAAAAAAAAATTAAAAAATAGAACACAGTGAAAGAAAGGGTGAGAAAAAGAGCATGAGAAGAGAGGAAAAGAACAGAAGACAGCAAGTGTGTGTGTGTGAGTGTGTGTGTGTGTGTGCTCTCTCTCTCCCTGTGGGCATGGCTGGTATTTCAAACATTCCCCCTCGCCCGCGCCGAGCTCCCTCTCATTTCAGCATTTCTGCATTATTGAGCTTCATTGTCCACTATTACAGCGTGAAACGCTCACTTCAGGTCATCAGCGACGTGACGCTCGCCGTCCAGCCTGGCATTTGGGTTACATTGTTGCCTGCTGGCATCCACAGGAGGGACTGGGTAAGCGGAACAATCCACAGAGCCTAAATTATTCAGAGCCCAGGCTCCGGCTCTTCAGCTTGGCAAAACTCAGCGAGTGGGGAAAAAAAGAAAAAATTCTTAGATAATAATAAGGGGCCGTGTTCTCATTCAAAGCCTCCTTGTCCATGTCCTCCCTGCTATGCTTTGGATATTTGTCAGAAAAAAAAGAAGTGTGGGTTTAAAAAAACAGACCGAAAACACATCATGCTAGCAGATGATACTGTAATTGAGCTACTGGGGGCTGATTCACTAACACGCTAAACGAAGAGACGATTAAAAACGACTCAGCACGCACAGTTAGCAAGCGTGACGCGGAGAGTTGTGGGAGATTTACAAACAGAAATAGGGAAGTCTTCGGATGTCAAAGGAAGCGAAAGAGTAAAGTATAGAGTGCTGAAGGGATTTTTTAGATTTGTAGGCTAATTAATAAGTTAGCATGATGCTGGTTGAGTGGAGAGAGAGAGAGAGAGAGAGAGAGAGAGAGAGAGAGAGAGAGAGAGAGAGAGAGAGAGAGAGAGAGAGAGAGAGAGAGACAGTAAGTGGAGAGAGGGGGGCAGTAAGTGGACAGAGAGACAGTAAGGAGGGAGAGAGAGGGAGGGAGAGGGAGACAGTAAGTGGAGAGAGAGACAGTAAGTGGAGAGAGAAAGTAGAGAGAGAGACAGAAAGTGGAGAGAAAGAGAGAGAGAGCGAGAGAGCGAGAGACAGTAAGTGGAGAGAGAGACAGAAAGTAGAGAGAGAGACAGTAAGTAGAGAGAGAGACAGAAAGTAGAGAGAGAGACAGTAAGTGGAGAGAGACAGTAAGTGGAGATAAAGAAAGAGAGAGAGAGACAGTAAGTGGAGAGAGAGAGAGAGGGGGGGGCAGTAAGTGGAGAGAGACACAGTAAGTGGAGAGGGGGGGGGGGGGCAGTAAGTGGAGAGAGAGACAGTAAGTGGAGATAGCGAAAGAGAGAGAGACAGTAAGTGGAGAGAAAGAGACAGTAAGTGGGAGAGAGAGAGAGAGAGAGAGAGAGAGAGAGAGAGAGAGAGAGAGAGAGAGAGACGTATGTTTATGTATTTTTGGGAGGAGTCACCAGTGTCAGAGATAAAGCTGTTTATAATTACAACAAAATCAGAGGACATTATAACGTATACAAGGAGCATTTTTTTTCCTTTTATTATCTTCAAGAGAATGCGATAGAACTGCTGGTGGTTGTTTCTGCAACATGTAGCTAGAAACGGATAAAAAGTGACAAAAAACTCATCCTAATAATTGTATTTCGTCTAATGAATAGTGTTATAAGTTGTTAATAACATGCATGCGTAGTATTCACTCCAGAGAGCAAAACTGATCATGTCGTCTGGGTGGGAGGGGCATACTCTCTCATTCCTATCAATCACAGCGATACTAGCCAATTGTGTGCGTTTGTGAGCTTAAGTGTAAAAGGGTTGCAAGAGCGACGTGTGTTACAGTGCCTCGTGATGCAGCAGATGAGCTCGACTAGCTTCACGTGCTTCTAAGATGTCACATGACCACATTAGGAAGAAAATAAAGGAATGTAGAATTGTATTTTATCTTCTACTCAACAAATCTATACATTTTCTTCCTTTTGTTCCTAGGGAAGAGATGAAGGAAAATCCGTTTTTTTTTTTTTTCCCAATGGAATAATAACCACACCATGTGTTTGTGCTTCCTGTCTTATCTCAGAGAGGCGACTAACAAGCGGCTCCAGCTGCTGCTGCCATTTTGGATCCAGCTGAGGATGAAGATGAAGATGAAGATGGAGATGGAGAGGGAGAGGGAGCTGTGCCGAAACCAATGGGCAAACCAATCAACACGCTTCTCAGTGAAGAAAGAGCAAAGCAGCATGGGTAAAATCACAGCCTGGGCACTTACTCTGCCACTTCCAGGCTCAGTGGAGAGGCGGATGTGGAGAATAAATAACAGTGTTCAGGAACCGAATAAAAGAGCAGGGAAGAGCACTAGAGAATTCAGGTTGCGCTAACATTTTCCAAGAGTCAAAAAAGAAAGAAGGGATAGCTCTGTGTCATTAAATTACACGTCGAACGAGAAGTCATAGCTCTTATCCTCAACCATAAAAGGATTTCTTATAGTGCTTGGAGAATAATGACATACTGTAGGTGCATTTTTTTTATTTTTTATTTAAGATATATGTATGACTCAGTAGAAATCTGAAAAAAGAAAAAGAAAATTTGAACCATAATGGCCTACATGGGGGGTCAGTATAATGTGCTCCTATTCCAGGAACTGCAGTCAAGAGCTTTTACGCAGACAGAATGGCTGACCATCACATCAAAAAAGCAAGCCACCACACAGCAATGAAAAAAAAATGGAGCTCAGCAGCTCAGCACTTTCTCTACAGGCCAATTTGATCTTTAGTCAAAGCTCAAAGCCACTTTTCCCTCACGGACCTTTCTATGATTATATTGCGTTTCATGTCAGAAGTGCAACAAACTATGAACTGACTTGACATTTTAGGACGTCCCCCTGACCAGGCATGGAGGAATTAGCAGCATAAACAGTCGCTGGTATGTGCGGATGTCAAAATCAGCAGTTTAACAGGAAGACAAAGCTCCAGGAGAGAACTGTCTGATTCTGCTAGGCATCATGGGTAAAAAATTACTCACTGCACTCTTTCTGTTACGGGGGCAAGTGCCCCCGATGGACCACTAGGGGGCCTTCAGCAGGGGTTTTGTTTATTCAGTCATGTGTTCGTTTTAGCCACGCCTTTTCCTAATGTGTTTCCGCCTTTGTTCACCTGTTCCCAATGTGTCTCTAATCATGTTCCTTATTTATAGTGGCCGTCTGTCTTAGTTAAGTTGCTAGTCCTCGTCTTTGTGTAACGTCTGCGTGGATCTATGTCTTTTCATTTAATAAGCCCCTGTCTGCCGTCTATCTCCGCGTTGGGTCTGATTTATCTACACCGGCACAACCAGCGTGCTCCGTCAGCTCAGCGTTTGGTGACACTTTCCTTCTCTCCTGAATTTTTACTTCTATGCTCTTGCTTTCCAAAAGTCTCATATGTTTTTAATCTAAACATCTAGACTTCACTTGAGGGTTTGTTACATGACCAAGAAGAGTCCATTTGACTGATAACTGGAAAAACAGACCTTTTCCAACATTCTGCCGGCAAACATTCAAGATCATCTCATCTACTTACCACTAACGCTTTCAAATTATAGATGAATGACTATATCTCGAGCCAAAAAGCTCATTTTCTCATGCAGTTTGTTCTGCCGATCAAAAATGTTCTCATAACCATCATAGACGAGGAGGTTGGAATTGTTGACAACTACAAGTATTTTGGAGTACACTTAAATTACAGACTGGACTGGAAGACCCATGACACTGTATACAAAAAGAATGAGCAGACTCTATGTTCTAAGGAAGCTCAGATCTTTCAATGTTTGTAACAAGATGCTGGAGATGTTCTACCAGTCTGTGGTGGCGAGTGCCATTCACTGTGGTCTGCTGTGATCAACAAGCTAATTCGCAAGGCTGGATCCATCACTGGACACAAACTGCTATGGACAATCCGTCTCACCCGCTCTACAATATACTACAAAAGACCCATTCAGATTTGCTGTCACAGAGAACGTTATAGGAGGTCATTCATACCGTTTATATTCTAGACTAGGTTTTCTTCTTTCTTCTTAGTCTTATATTTATGTGCTGAGGTTCAGTCTTAATGCACGAGTCATGATCCTGCAGCTTGTGGCCTGAAAAGTGTATAACAGACCCCCAAAGCTTTTAGACAAATTTGATCCAAACATGAAAGATTCCTTCAAATAGTAAAAGGATAAAGTGGTGACTAAGAGGTCAAATCCCAGCACTGCCAAGCTACCACTGCCGTGTCTTAACCACAATCTGTAGGTGGATTTGGATAAGAAAAACAAAAAAAACCAAAAAAACAAAACAAATGAGTTCAATGCAAATCAAGACGATGTAAATAAGTTCAGAGAAAATGCTAAGAGGAAACAAATGCACTTCATCACCAGTGTACCTTTTGGCTAAATTCCCAATTGTTGTCTAAAGATCTGTTTCAACACCCTATTAGCTAAAGCCAAGTTTGCTCGTTGAACCCTTGGGGCCCTCAGGGATTGAGTCACCATAGCTGTAGACTTCAGGAGCTTGACATTTCATTTCATTTCCCTTAACCGGTGTGCAAGCAGAATAAATAGTTAGCGAGAACATGTGCAGTGTGAGAAAAATGAATTGTTAACATATGGTGTGTTCAAATCATGATAAAAAGATCGTATTTATGACTTTAACGCACATGAATGCTACAACAAAATCGTAATTCCATGTGGGAAATTTTCTTTGAGCTCTGAGTTACCAAATCAGGGGCATGTCAGTGAGAAAACATGGCCAAATCAATGGATGCATCTTGTGTAGCTGACAGGAAATTGGATAAAATTGAATGTTTTCCGCATTGGAATCTGATTTCAGGCTTTATTATTTACAGTAAAACAAACTAAATGCCTACACAACAAACAACAGCTTTATATAATTGCGAAAATATGGAATGATAAAGTTTAGCAGCTTCATGAACAGATTAAAAACATAAAATGGCAAAAACACACCTTTTTTCTTTCAAAGCTTAAAAAATTGCTGTATTGTTTTTGTAGTTCATTAAGAGAAGCTAAACCTCCATCTCACTCTGACCAAAGTGTCTTAAACCAACCAAACTCCCCAGGAGAAAGAAGAGCTAGCTAGGCAGTTAGCTTGCTAGTCACGGGTTTAACCTTAATTAAAAAAAATACAATATGATACTAAAGATACCAGAAGAAAATTTTAAAAAAGTGTAATAAAACATTTTAAAAATACTAAAAATAAAAAACAACAATAACGACAGCTGCAGTAGCAATAACAACAATGACAACATTAATAACACGTATAATTCATAATATAAAATAAATAGCCTTTTTATTTTTCCTTAAAAACAATTTGTAATTGTTTTAATTTTATATACTTTTGCTTTCGGCTGCTCCCTGTTCGGGGTCGCCACAGCGGACCAACTGGTCCGCACAACAACTTTTTTTTTTTTTAAAGGGTTTTTCGCCGGATGCCCTTCCTGCCGCAACCCTCCCATTTTTCCGGGCTTGGGACCAGCACTGCATCCAGTGGCTGGGGTTGAGGCATTGGCTGGAATCGAACCCGGGCCTTTCGCATGATAGGCAAGTAACCTACCACTGAGCCACCAATGACTCTAGAAGTTGCTTTCGGCTGCTCCCTGCTTTGGGGTCGCCACAGCGGACCAACTAGGCCGCACAATAACTTGGCAAATGTTTTACGCCGGATGCCCTTCCTGACGCAACCCTCCCATTTTTCCGGGCTTGGGACCGGCACTGCATCCAGTGGCTGGGGTTGAGGCATTGGCTGGAATCGAACCCGGGCCTTCCGCATGATAAGCGAGTAACCTACCACTGAGCCACAATGCCTCACTTTAATTCATATACTTTTATACAATTTAATTTCACACTGAGGGTGAAAAGTTTCTGAGAGGATTTATCTTCCAAATAATAACAATAAAAAAAAAAAAATAATAAAAAAAAAAATAATAATAATAATAATAATAAATTTAAAATATATAAATAAATAAAAATAAATACATTTTAACAACTTGTACATTTCTATATATTTTTTTTTATTTTAATTTATAAAAGTGTTTATTTCTACTTTTTTGTTTTTACATTTCCATTTTGATCAGAGGTGTGCAGACTTTTTGTATCCGTTGTGTTTCACTATATAATAGCAATAATAATTATATAAAAGCCGCCTAGTTTTGCTGTTTTTCTCATCGGAACAGACTTGCTTTCCATTTGTTTAATTCCACACTACAGCATTTTAAACACTTCCATAAAATTTTAGAGACTCTAGTCTCCCAAAAATCTGTAGTTTACATCACTTTATTTTTAACTGCCAGCTCATTAGATGGACAAAGAAAGTAAAGTTTCAAGCCTGATCCTGCAGGCTAATTAAACCGGCCGTTATTATGACGGCTCCAGCCGGTTTAAAACCTTGCACTTTAAATTGACATGTGCCTCAATGTCATAATTTATAGATAGTAGGTTTCTATAAATACATTTATGAATCACAGAAGGACACAAACATGTGTAGGGAAAAAAAAGACTACAGTCTGAGGTAAAAAAAATGTAAAAAATTGCCTCGTGCTGTGTCTATGTCTAGCATAATAACATTTTATGATCGTTTTATCACATTATGATAAAGATACTTCAGTGATTCAGTTATTTCCTGTTATTACTTACATTACAGCAGCTATAAGCCTTCACTCCCTCACTAGCATCTCAGCAAAAGGAATAGCAAATCGTAAAGTTCTATGTCCTGAGAACTTTCAACTTTTCCTGAGGTTATGCTACAAAGCACCTTTCATAAATGTTAAAAAAGCAAGTCAGGTTTTTAACTCTCTTTACTTTTTACTAGAAGCCAAAAAAATGGAATATGGTTGGAGTTTTTGTTGTGTCTATGTTCAGTATTGAGTGTCTTTGTCATGTCTCACTCCACAGTGGTTGATTATATGAAGCTCATATGAAAGTAGACACTCAGGACTTTAAGGATTTGTAGTGTTTCAGAAGTATTTCTGTTTTTAGCCTACTAGGGGTGACATATTCACAGAAAAGTTCCAAAGAAAACAAAAACGGTTATTTTTTTCCATACAAATGTTTGTATCTTCAAAGTAAATGTTGATATCAAACCCATTTCTGCTCTCTGAGATGCCCCGAGTGCTTGTTCATCTAAAAAGCAGCTTACATTTGATCTTAAACCAGTAAAATTCTGTGTAAGGTTATCCAACAGAGAGAAAAACACACGTCGACAGCACACAGTCCTGACTCATTTTATATCTTGTTACTTGTGATCAGAAAATAATTTTCAGTCTTCAGAGAAAATCCACAAAATTCAGAAAATCCTGTCAGGTTCGCTCATGTTAGCTAGCTGGTTAACAAAAAGCATGGTATTACATGAATTTCAGTGATTTTCTACTTAAAAATTTCCATATACGGAATAAGAATACAGTTAAATGGCATGATATACAGTATGTGAGACCACACACACACACACACACACACACACACACACACACACACACACACACACACACACACACACTTTATTGTAGACTAGCCTGTAGCAAGTTCAGGGATATTTACACGCTGTAAGGTTGCATGCCTCAGTTTACAGAGTTTTATTACCACATGCTCTTTGTCTTTCTGGCAACAAAAATACATACACACACACACACACACACACACACACACACACACACACACAGTGTAACTGTCCTAATATTTCCTTCTTATTTTCTGAGGTACTTGTGGTGACGGATATTTTCTGCACAATAATATCACAAAAAAAAGCCTCCGTTTCACAAAACTGCCTCGGTACATGAAATTTCATTTCAGAATCGATCAAATTCTAGTGCGTTTGGTCGCGGAAAGCCCCGCGGCACATGGAGACATTTTAATAGCACACCGAGCGTGAACCTATTGATGGTGGATCAGGTCCACACAATTATGTGATTTGTTGGAGAAAATGACGACCGAGCGTGAGCCACAGGCCAAATTCCAAATAAACAGAAAGTGAAATGCAGGACCTAATTAAACCTGTTTTAATACCTCTGGCTAACAACGTAACCCAGAAACATTTGCTTTCATTCGAAGGCAATGTCAGCCGTACTGCCAGGTTTGACCTTGACTGGTTGCTCTAAACAAGCTCCCGCCATATTCCCTCTAAACAATCCTCCGGATTTTACGGCTCTAATTCTGAACGCAATTATTCAGCTGAGCTCAGCGGGCTGTCTTTCGTCCTCCCTCTGCTACTCCGGGACGGGAAAGAGAAAACAAATCAATCACATATCAAATACATATTCATGCGCCTTCACCTCATTGAAAGACTTATTTGCTCCACAAGCAATCCAAATGTCCAAAAGCGTCCAGCAAACAGACGAAAAAGCCTCCCATCCGAAATGCCAACTTTTCACAAGGAGCCGTGATTTCATTTCCTCTCTTTAATATTTAAAGCTTCGCAATCCCGAATGCACACTTCAGAACGGATTCCGAAGGCCATACCTGTGAGGTTCTTGAGGCCGAGTTGGCGCAGTCCAAAATGGCCGTCTCTGCGGTAGTTCAGGAAGATGGCGAGGGCGTAGCGGTCTTCGTAAAGCCGCGTACCACGGATGATGCGCAGATTCTCAAGAGGCAGATAGTCGAACTGATTTAGAGCCACCAGCACGTATCCGGTCACCTCCCGGATGGACTGGAGAGAGAATGAAAAAGAAAAACGTAATTAAATTGCTTATGGTCAAAATGATTATTACTGGCATTTTAGTGCAAGCTTTAATCTACTGACTCTACAGTACAACCTACAGTACACTTCCACACATGTGTATCTGATGTCACAGGAATTTTATAAATGGCCAGTGGGGCATCTGTTGCTTACTGGTGTGGGAAAATCAATATAAGTTTTAAAATGACTACAAAATAAAATGATAAAAGCCAAGATTGCATAAATTCCCATGTAAACTCAAATAAATTAATACTGGTGTCATCAGAATTAGTGTCATTATTTAGTCCATCTGTGTATAATTAACCTGTCAGGTTATATCCATACACCTGTTCCTGGAAGAAGCTAGATTTGGCTAGAATACATAAATAAATGCTAAAACGTCCAGGACAAGTTAAAATTATTATTCAGGGTTTGGTTTGGGAAAAATAAAATAGGCAAATATCCTGTGAAGCACCATTAAATCCATTATTGAAGATTGTAAATAATGTGGCACAACTGCAACGCTACCTAGAGGAGGCTGTCCATCACTGACCGGATAGATTAAATAAACTGAAAAGCTGTTCACGGGACAACTGTAGCCTGGGCATTGAACAGATCCATGAAAGAATAGCGAGCCCTATGAAATTCCGTTTGCAGTTTGCCAAAAGGCATGTTGGAGACTGAACAAACATGTCAAAAGTTCTCTGATCCCATCAAGCTGACGAGAAAAAAATTATTCTTCTGGCATTGGTGCAAAGCACTAGGTTTGGCAGAAGCCCAGCACTGCTCACCATCTCAGTGAAGCATGGTGGTGGTAGCATCATGCTGAGCATTACCCTTGTTCCCTTCTTGTTTGATTTATTTTATTTCATTTAACTTTTTTAAGTGTATTTACATTCGCTTATTCAAGGAAAAAGTCTGGAATGAAAATCTGTATTTTTTGGGGGAGGGGACAGAATGGTCACATAGATGTTGTGGAATAAAATGAAAACTCTTGGGACTTTTATGACATAAAACTTTTCTGAGAAAGCGATACTCCAGATTTCCAGATAACGTATTTGATTGTGGTATTTTATTTTTATGTGTCGTGTCGAGAGTTTGGAGTAACAATAGCTTTATTTCTTCATGAGTTTGACGGGAAAGCTGTCTTTTGGGTGTGTTAGCACAGAGGAATGAATTTAGAACAGGCCTGGAGGAGAACATAGGAGCGCTGAATAGTATGAGAGGAAGCTGTGTGTGTGTGTGTGTGTGTGTGTGTGTGTGTGTGTGTGTGTGTGTGTGTGTGCGTGAAAGAGAGAGAGATTCTCCTCCCAGTGACAGCTGTCAGTAGGAGTGTGTATCAGCTCTGTGTATTGTGTAGAATGTCACAGGCCTTCATGGTGCCGTCAACCTCCACCACTCTCGCTCAAAGACATGGACACACACACACACAGACACTTATACACACACGTTTTCTTTAACAGTTATGCTATCATTTATCCCACTTAATGTCACTTGTAATCATTTCAGTACAGGAATGTACAAACACCAATGTACCAGGTGCGGTATCAGTGTGCCATAAATATGTGTTGTATCTAAAAGTGTCAAAAATCTGAATTTGGATTTATATTTTTTATTTTTATTTTTTTCTACTGAATGACAACACTAGCATTTTTGTCTATACAGGAATGTGATGGAGAATAGTCTGGATTGTTTTTTGTTGGTTCCTTTTCTGAGTGGTATATGATGGAGAATGTAGACGTGAGACAGAGAATTTGGTGTTTTATGATGGTTTTTGGTGGTGGTGATAATTCTGATGGGGAACGTTGGTGTATGTAGGTGTCTGATGGGGAACACTGGTGTTTGTAGCCATCAGAGGGAGAATGTTGATGTTTGTAGGTGTCCAATTGGGAACATTGGTGTTTGTATGTGTCAGATGGAGAATGTTGGTGTTTGTAGGTGTCTGATAGAGAATGTTGATGTTTCGAGGTGTCTGATAGAGAATGTTGGTGTTTGTAGGTGTCTGATGGGAAACGTTGGTGTTTGTAGGCACCCGATGAAGGATATTGGTGTTTGTAGGTGTCTGATAGAGAATGTTGGTGTTTGTAGGTGTCTGATAGAGAATGTTGGTGTTTGTAGGTATCTGATATAGAATGTTGGTGTTTGTAGGTATCTGATAGAGAATGTTGGTATTTGTAGGTATCTGACATAGAATGTTGATGTTTGTAGGTGTCTGATAGAGAATGTTGGTGTTTGTAGGTGTCTGATAGAGAATGTTGGTGTTTGAAGGTATCGGATGGGAAACATTGGTGTTTGTAGGCACCAGATGAAGGATATTTGTGTTTGTAGCTGTCTGATAGAGAAGGTTGGTGTTTGTAGGTGTCTGATAGAGAATGTTGGTGTTTGTAGGTGTCTGATAGAGAATGTTGGTGTTTGTAGGTGTCTGATAGAGAATGTTGGTGTTTGTAGGTATCTGATAGAGAATGTTGGTGTTTGTAGGTATCTGATAGAGAATGTTGGTGTTTGTAGGTATCTGATAGAGAATGTTGGTGTTTGTAGGTATCTGATAGAGAATGTTGGTGTTTGTAGGTATCTGATAGAGAATGTTGGTGTTTGTAGGTATCTGATAGAGAATGTTGGT
The DNA here is from genome assembly GCA_033459395.1 of Hemibagrus guttatus. NCBI lineage: Eukaryota > Metazoa > Chordata > Actinopteri > Siluriformes > Bagridae > Hemibagrus > Hemibagrus guttatus. The sequence continues at coordinate 4,042,803 of JAUCMX010000006.1, read as the reverse complement.
ATTTGTAGGTGTCTGATAGAGAATGTTGGTATTTGTAGGTGTCTGATAGAGAATGTTGGTATTTGTAGGTGTCTGATAGAGAATGTTGGTGTTTGTAGGTATCTGATAGAGAATGTTGGTGTTTGTAGGTATCTGATAGAGAATGTTGGTGTTTGTAGGTATCTGATAGAGAATGTTGGTATTTGTAGGTGTCTGATAGAGAATGTTGGTATTTGTAGGTGTCTGATAGAGAATGTTGGTATTTGTAGGTGTCTGATAGAGAATGTTGGTATTTGTAGGTGTCTGATAGAGAATGTTGGTATTTGTAGGTGTCTGATAGAGAATGTTGGTGTTTGTAGCTATCTGATGGGAAACGTTGGTGTTTGTAGGCACCAGATGAATGATATTTGTGTTTATAGGTGTCTGATAGAGAATGTTGGTCTTTGTATGTGTCTGATAGAGAATGTTGGTATTTGTAGGTGCCTGATAGAGAATGTTGGTGTTTGTAGGCAGCAGATGAAGGATATTTGTGTCTGATAGAGAATGTTGGTGTTTGTAGGTATCTCATAGAGAATGTTGGTGTTTGAGGCTATCTGATGGGAAACATTGGTGTTTGTAGGCACCAGATGAATGATATTTGTTTTTGTAGGTGTCTGATAGAGAATGTTGGTATTTGTAGGTGTCTGATAGAGAATGTTGGTATTTGTACGTGTCTGATAGAGAATGTTGGTATTTGTAGGTGTCTGATAGAGAATGTTGGTGTTTGTAGGTGTCTGATAGAGAATGTTGGTGTTTGTAGGTATCTGATAGAGAATGTTGGTGTTTGTAGGTGTCTGATAGAGAATGTTGGTGTTTGTAGGTATCTGATAGAGAATGTTGGTGTTTGTAGGTGTCTGATAGAGAATGTTGGTGTTTGTAGGTGTCTGATAGAGAATGTTGGTATTTGTAGGTATCTGACAGAGAATGTTGATGTTTGTAGGTGTCTGATAGAGAATGTTGGTGTTTGTAGGTATCTCATAGAGAATGTTGGTGTTTGAGGCTATCTGATGGGAAACATTGGTGTTTGTTGGCACCAGATGAATGATATTTGTGTTTGTAGGTGTCTGATAGAGAATGTTGGTATTTGTAGGTGTCTGATAGAGAATGTTGGTATTTGTAGGTATCTGATAGAGAATGTTGGTGTTTGTAGGTGTCCGATAGAGAATGTTGGTGTTTGTAGGTGTCTGATAGAGAATGTTGGTGTTTGTAGGTATCTGATAGAGAATGTTGGTGTTTGTAGGTATCTGATAGAGAATGTTGGTCTTTGTAGGTGTCTGATAGAGAATGTTGGTGTTTGTAGTTGTCTGATAGAGAATGTTGGTGGTTGCAGGTGTCTGATGGGAAACGTTGGCATTTGTAGGCACCAGATGAAGGATATTGGTGTTTGTAAGTGTCTGATAGAGAATGTTGGTGTTTGTAGGTGTCTGATAGAGAATGTTGGTATGTGTAGGTGTCTGATAGAGAATGTTGGTATGTGTAGGTGTCTGATAGAGAATGTTGGTGTTTGTAGGTATCTCATAGAGAATGTTGATGTTTGTAGGTGTCTGACAGAGAATGTTGGTATTTGTAGGTATCTGACAGAGAATGTTGATGTTTGTAGGTGTCTGATAGAGAATGTTGGTGTTTGTAGGTATCTCATAGAGAATGTTGGTGTTTGAGGCTATCTGATGGGAAACATTGGTGTTTGTAGGCACCAGATGAATGATATTTGTGTTTGTAGGTGTCTGATAGAGAATGTTGGTATTTGTAGGTGTCTGATAGAGAATGTTGGTATTTGTAGGTATCTGATAGAGAATGTTGGTGTTTGTAGGTATCTGATAGAGAATGTTGGTGTTTGTAGGTATCTAATAGAGAATGTTGGTCTTTGTAGGTGTCTGATAGAGAATGTTGGTCTTTGTAGGTGTCTGATAGAGAATGTTGGTGTTTATAGTTGTCTGATAGAGAATGTTGGTGTTTGCAGGTGTCTGATGGGAAACGTTGGTATTTGTAGGCACCAGATGAAGGATATTGGTGTTTGTAAGTGTCTGATAGAGAATGTTGGTGTTTGTAGGTGTCTGATAGAGAATGTTGGTATGTGTAGGTGTCTGATAGAGAATGTTGGTGTTTGTAGGTATCTCATAGAGAATGTTGATGTTTGTAGGTGTCTGACAGAGAATGTTGGTATGTGTAGGTGTCTGATAGAGAATGTTGGTGTTTGTATGTGTCTGATAGAGAATGTTGGTATTTGTAGGTGCTGATAGAGAATGTTGGTGTTTGTAGGCAGCAGATGAAGGATATTTGTGTCTGATAGAGAATGTTGGTGTTTGTAGGTATCTCATAGAGAATGTTGGTGTTTGAGGCTATCTGATGGGAAACATTGGTGTTTGTAGGCACCAGATGAATGATATTTGTTTTTGTAGGTGTCTGATAGAGAATGTTGGTATTTGTAGGTGTCTGATAGAGAATGTTGGTATTTGTACGTGTCTGATAGAGAATGTTGGTATTTGTAGGTGTCTGATAGAGAATGTTGGTGTTTGTAGGTGTCTGATAGAGAATGTTGGTGTTTGTAGGTGTCTGATAGAGAATGTTGGTGTTTGTAGGTATCTGATAGAGAATGTTGGTGTTTGTAGGTGTCTGATAGAGAATGTTGGTGTTTGTAGGTGTCTGATAGAGAATGTTGGTATTTGTAGGTATCTGACAGAGAATGTTGATGTTTGTAGGTGTCTGATAGAGAATGTTGGTGTTTGTAGGTATCTCATAGAGAATGTTGGTGTTTGAGGCTATCTGATGGGAAACATTGGTGTTTGTAGGCACCAGATGAATGATATTTGTGTTTGTAGGTGTCTGATAGAGAATGTTGGTATTTGTAGGTGTCTGATAGAGAATGTTGGTATTTGTAGGTATCTGATAGAGAATGTTGGTGTTTGTAGGGATCCGATAGAGAATGTTGGTGTTTGTAGGTGTCTGATAGAGAATGTTGGTGTTTGTAGGTATCTGATAGAGAATGTTGGTGTTTGTAGGTGTCTGATAGAGAATGTTGGTATTTGTAGGTGTCTGATAGAGAATGTTGGTGTTTGTAGGTATCTGATAGAGAATGTTGGTGTTTGTAGGTGTCTGATAGAGAATGTTGGTATTTGTAGGTGTCTGATAGAGAATGTTGGTATGTTGTAGGTGTCTGATAGAGAATGTTGGTGTTTGTAGGTATCTCATAGAGAATGTTGGTGTTTGTAGGTGTCTGACAGAGAATGTTGGTGTTTGTAGGTGTCTGATAGAGAATGTTGGTGTTTGTAGGTGTCTGATAGAGAATGTTGGTGTTTGTAGGTATCTGATAGAGAATGTTGGTGTTTGTAGGTATCTGATAGAGAATGTTGGTGTTTGTAGGTATCTAGATAGAGAATGTTGGTGTTTGTAGGTGTCTGATAGAGAATGTTGGTTTTGTAGGTATCTGATAGAGAATGTTGGTGTTTGTAGGTATCTGATAGAGAATGTTGGTGTTTGCAGGTGTCTGATGGGAAACGTTGGTATTTGTAGGCACCAGATGAAGGATATTGGTGTTTGTAAGTGTCTGATAGAGAATGTTGGTGTTTGTAGGTGTCTGATAGAGAATGTTGGTATGTGTAGGTGTCTGATAGAGAATGTTGGTGTTTGTAGGTATCTCATAGAGAATGTTGATGTTTGTAGGTGTCTGACAGAGAATGTTGGTATGTGTAGGTGTCTGATAGAGAATGTTGGTGTTTGTATGTGTCTGATAGAGAATGTTGGTATTTGTAGGTGCCTGATAGAGAATGTTGGTGTTTGTAGGCAGCAGATGAAGGATATTTGTGTCTGATAGAGAATGTTGGTGTTTGTAGGTATCTCATAGAGAATGTTGGTGTTTGAGGCTATCTGATGGGAAACATTGGTGTTTGTAGGCACCAGATGAATGATATTTGTTTTTGTAGGTGTCTGATAGAGAATGTTGGTATTTGTAGGTGTCTGATAGAGAATGTTGGTATTTGTACGTGTCTGATAGAGAATGTTGGTATTTGTAGGTGTCTGATAGAGAATGTTGGTGTTTGTAGGTGTCTGATAGAGAATGTTGGTGTTTGTAGGTGTCTGATAGAGAATGTTGGTGTTTGTAGGTATCTGATAGAGAATGTTGGTGTTTGTAGGTGTCTGATAGAGAATGTTGGTGTTTGTAGGTGTCTGATAGAGAATGTTGGTATTTGTAGGTATCTGACAGAGAATGTTGATGTTTGTAGGTGTCTGATAGAGAATGTTGGTGTTTGTAGGTATCTCATAGAGAATGTTGGTGTTTGAGGCTATCTGATGGGAAACATTGGTGTTTGTAGGCACCAGATGAATGATATTTGTGTTTGTAGGTGTCTGATAGAGAATGTTGGTATTTGTAGGTGTCTGATAGAGAATGTTGGTATTTGTAGGTATCTGATAGAGAATGTTGGTGTTTGTAGGTGTCCGATAGAGAATGTTGGTGTTTGTAGGTGTCTGATAGAGAATGTTGGTGTTTGTAGGTATCTGATAGAGAATGTTGGTGTTTGTAGGTATCTGATAGAGAATGTTGGTCTTTGTAGGTGTCTGATAGAGAATGTTGGTGTTTGTAGTTGTCTGATAGAGAATGTTGGTGTTTGCAGGTGTCTGATGGGAAACGTTGGCATTTGTAGGCACCAGATGAAGGATATTGGTGTTTGTAAGTGTCTGATAGAGAATGTTGGTGTTTGTAGGTGTCTGATAGAGAATGTTGGTATGTGTAGGTGTCTGATAGAGAATGTTGGTATGTGTAGGTGTCTGATAGAGAATGTTGGTGTTTGTAGGTATCTCATAGAGAATGTTGATGTTTGTAGGTGTCTGACAGAGAATGTTGGTATTTGTAGGTATCTGACAGAGAATGTTGATGTTTGTAGGTGTCTGATAGAGAATGTTGGTGTTTGTAGGTATCTCATAGAGAATGTTGGTGTTTGAGGCTATCTGATGGGAAACATTGGTGTTTGTAGGCACCAGATGAATGATATTTGTGTTTGTAGGTGTCTGATAGAGAATGTTGGTATTTGTAGGTGTCTGATAGAGAATGTTGGTATTTGTAGGTATCTGATAGAGAATGTTGGTGTTTGTAGGTATCTGATAGAGAATGTTGGTGTTTGTAGGTATCTAATAGAGAATGTTGGTCTTTGTAGGTGTCTGATAGAGAATGTTGGTCTTTGTAGGTGTCTGATAGAGAATGTTGGTGTTTATAGTTGTCTGATAGAGAATGTTGGTGTTTGCAGGTGTCTGATGGGAAACGTTGGTATTTGTAGGCACCAGATGAAGGATATTGGTGTTTGTAAGTGTCTGATAGAGAATGTTGGTGTTTGTAGGTGTCTGATAGAGAATGTTGGTATGTGTAGGTGTCTGATAGAGAATGTTGGTGTTTGTAGGTATCTCATAGAGAATGTTGATGTTTGTAGGTGTCTGACAGAGAATGTTGGTATGTGTAGGTGTCTGATAGAGAATGTTGGTGTTTGTATGTGTCTGATAGAGAATGTTGGTATTTGTAGGTGCCTGATAGAGAATGTTGGTGTTTGTAGGCAGCAGATGAAGGATATTTGTGTCTGATAGAGAATGTTGGTGTTTGTAGGTATCTCATAGAGAATGTTGGTGTTTGAGGCTATCTGATGGGAAACATTGGTGTTTGTAGGCACCAGATGAATGATATTTGTTTTTGTAGGTGTCTGATAGAGAATGTTGGTATTTGTAGGTGTCTGATAGAGAATGTTGGTATTTGTACGTGTCTGATAGAGAATGTTGGTATTTGTAGGTGTCTGATAGAGAATGTTGGTGTTTGTAGGTGTCTGATAGAGAATGTTGGTGTTTGTAGGTGTCTGATAGAGAATGTTGGTGTTTGTAGGTATCTGATAGAGAATGTTGGTGTTTGTAGGTGTCTGATAGAGAATGTTGGTGTTTGTAGGTGTCTGATAGAGAATGTTGGTATTTGTAGGTATCTGACAGAGAATGTTGATGTTTGTAGGTGTCTGATAGAGAATGTTGGTGTTTGTAGGTATCTCATAGAGAATGTTGGTGTTTGAGGCTATCTGATGGGAAACATTGGTGTTTGTAGGCACCAGATGAATGATATTTGTGTTTGTAGGTGTCTGATAGAGAATGTTGGTATTTGTAGGTGTCTGATAGAGAATGTTGGTATTTGTAGGTATCTGATAGAGAATGTTGGTGTTTGTAGGTGTCCGATAGAGAATGTTGGTGTTTGTAGGTGTCTGATAGAGAATGTTGGTGTTTGTAGGTATCTGATAGAGAATGTTGGTGTTTGCAGGTGTCTGATGGGAAACGTTGGCATTTGTAGGCACCAGATGAAGGATATTGGTGTTTGTAAGTGTCTGATAGAGAATGTTGGTGTTTGTAGGTGTCTGATAGAGAATGTTGGTATGTGTAGGTGTCTGATAGAGAATGTTGGTATGTGTAGGTGTCTGATAGAGAATGTTGGTGTTTGTAGGTATCTCATAGAGAATGTTGATGTTTGTAGGTGTCTGACAGAGAATGTTGGTATTTGTAGGTATCTGACAGAGAATGTTGATGTTTGTAGGTGTCTGATAGAGAATGTTGGTGTTTGTAGGTATCTCATAGAGAATGTTGGTGTTTGAGGCTATCTGATGGGAAACATTGGTGTTTGTAGGCACCAGATGAATGATATTTGTGTTTGTAGGTGTCTGATAGAGAATGTTGGTATTTGTAGGTATCTGATAGAGAATGTTGGTGTTTGTAGGTATCTGATAGAGAATGTTGGTGTTTGCAGGTGTCTGATGGGAAACGTTGGTATTTGTAGGCACCAGATGAAGGATATTGGTGTTTGTAAGTGTCTGATAGAGAATGTTGGTGTTTGTAGGTGTCTGATAGAGAATGTTGGTATGTGTAGGTGTCTGATAGAGAATGTTGGTGTTTGTAGGTATCTCATAGAGAATGTTGATGTTTGTAGGTGTCTGACAGAGAATGTTGGTATGTGTAGGTGTCTGATAGAGAATGTTGGTGTTTGTATGTGTCTGATAGAGAATGTTGGTATTTGTAGGTGCCTGATAGAGAATGTTGGTGTTTGTAGGCAGCAGATGAAGGATATTTGTGTCTGATAGAGAATGTTGGTGTTTGTAGGTATCTCATAGAGAATGTTGGTGTTTGAGGCTATCTGATGGGAAACATTGGTGTTTGTAGGCACCAGATGAATGATATTTGTTTTTGTAGGTGTCTGATAGAGAATGTTGGTATTTGTAGGTGTCTGATAGAGAATATTGGTATTTGTACGTGTCTGATAGAGAATGTTGGTATTTGTAGGTGTCTGATAGAGAATGTTGGTGTTTGTAGGTGTCTGATAGAGAATGTTGGTGTTTGTAGGTGTCTGATAGAGAATGTTGGTGTTTGTAGGTATCTGATAGAGAATGTTGGTGTTTGTAGGTGTCTGATAGAGAATGTTGGTGTTTGTAGGTGTCTGATAGAGAATGTTGGTATTTTCTAGGTATCTGACAGAGAATGTTGATGTTTGTAGGTGTCTGATAGAGAATGTTGGTGTTTGTAGGTATCTCATAGAGAATGTTGGTGTTTGAGGCTATCTGATGGGAAACATTGGTGTTTGTAGGCACCAGATGAATGATATTTGTGTTTGTAGGTGTCTGATAGAGAATGTTGGTATTTGTAGGTATCTGATAGAGAATGTTGGTGTTTGTAGGTATCTGATAGAGAATGTTGGTGTTTGTAGGTATCTGATAGAGAATGTTGGTCTTTGTAGGTGTCTGATAGAGAATGTTGGTGTTTGTAGTTGTCTGATAGAGAATGTTGGTGTTTGCAGGTGTCTGATGGGAAACGTTGGTATTTGTAGGCACCAGATGAAGGATATTGGTGTTTGTAAGTGTCTGATAGAGAATGTTGGTGTTTGTAGGTGTCTGATAGAGAATGTTGGTATGTGTAGGTGTCTGATAGAGAATGTTGGTGTTTGTAGGTATCTCATAGAGAATGTTGATGTTTGTAGGTGTCTGACAGAGAATGTTGGTATGTGTAGGTGTCTGATAGAGAATGTTGGTGTTTGTAGGTGTCTGATAGAGAATGTTGGTGTTTGTGGGTGTCTGATAGAGAATGTTGGTGTTTGTAGGTATCTCATAGAGAATGTTGATGTTTGTAGGTGTCTGACAGAGAATGTTGGTGTTTGCAGGTGTCTGATGGGAAACGTTGGTGTTTGTAGGCACCAGATGAAGGATATTGGTGTTTGTAAGTGTCTGATAGAGAATGTTGGTGTTTGTAGGTATCTCATAGAGAATGTTGATGTTTGTAGGTGTCTGACAGAGAATGTTGGTATGTGTAGGTGTCTGATAGAGAATGTTGGTATTTGTAGGTGTCTGATAGAGAATGTTGATGTTTGTAGGTGTCAGATGAAGAATGTTCGTGTTTGTAGGTGTCTGATAGAGAATGTTGGTGTTTGTAGGTGTCTGATAGAGAATGTTGGTGTTTGTAGGTATCTGACAGAGAATGTTGGTGTTTGTAGGCACCAGATAGAGGATGTTGGTGTTTGTAGGTATCTGATAGAGAATGTTGGTGTTTGTAGGTGTCTGATAGAGAATGTTGGTGTTTGTAGGTGTCAGATGAAGAATATTGGTGTTTGTAGATGTCTGATAGAGAATGTTGGTGTTTGTAGATGTCTGATAGAGAATGTTGGTGTTTGTAGGTGTCTGATAGAGAATGTTGGTGTTTGTATGCTTGTTTTTGATGGAAGATTGTGTTTGATAGACAATGTTGGTGTCTAATGAAGAATCTTGGTGGTTTATGAATAATGTAGAACAGTTTGTTGAAGAACAGTACCATTTTGCAATGGATGAAGAATGCTAGATGATTGGTTTTTTATCGGAGAATGGTAATGTTTCTAATGGAGAAGTTTGGTGTTTGATGGATAACGGTATTATTTCTGCTGGGCAGTGTTGGTGTTTGATGGAGAAAAGTATCATTTTGCACTGGATGAAGAATGCTAGATGATGAAGAATGTTGGTGTTTAATGTATCATGCTACCATTGTTGATGGGGATTCTTGGTGTGTGATGGGGAATGTTCTTCTAATGTAGAACTTTGGTGTTTGATGCATTATGCTGACGTTTTTTATGGGGAAAGTTGGTCTTTTTTGGAAAGGGTTAGTTCTAATGGACAATCCTAGTGTTTTATGTATAATGCTACTGTTGGTGAATGGGGAATTTTGGTGTTTGAATAAGAATGCTAATGTTTCTGCTTTGTGAAGCTTTGTGTTTGCTGGATAATGGTAGTGCTTCTGATTGGCATTGTTGGTGTTTAATGAAGAACTGGATGGAGAATCCATTTTTCCATTGTCTGTACCTGTTATCCGATCTATACTTAGGTCATGGGGAGCCTGTGCCTATCTCAGGCATCATCGGGCACCAAGGCAGGATACACCCTGTACGGAATGCCAACCCATCGCAGGGCACACACATTCACTCACGCAATCACAGACTACGGGCAATTTAGAGACCCCAATCAGCCAAGAAGCATGTCTTTGGACTGTGGGAGGAAAACAGAGCACCCGGAGGAAACCCACCAAGCACGGGAGAACATGCAAACTCCACTCACACACAATGAGCGGAAGCGAGACTCGAATCCAGGACGCTGGAGGTGTGAGGCTAACATGCTAACCACTAAGCCACCATGCTGTCGGATGGAGAAGCCTAAATTATATGTAATATGTATATGGTAAATTATATGTTGTAAAATTTTGGCATCTGTTTGTTGTCTACATTGGTGTAGTTAAGACAATAAGGCAGTGTTTCTTAGTCAGTGTTTGATGGTAAAGGTTGTTGCTTGTTGATGGTGTGCACTAGGCTTTAATGAAATACTCATTCTCATCCAAAACACCTGTTTCTTAGGGTTTAAACTCATCCATATTTGGCCTAAAATCATTTATTTACAATTACTAAAATCTGAGAAGTACTTTAGAGTTCAACCTAAGCCACAAATACTGCCCCCTAGCATTGGAATAAATCAGACATTTGTAAATTCTTGTCAAATGCCCCACACATCTACCCCAGCCTGCCAACTACCCTAGAAACCCTGGCACTGGCAACTAAACCCACCCTAGTTACCTAGCAACCTCAGAAATCCGCTAGTACTCAAAAGACCGGAACAAAATAAGGCCTCAGAAAGCAACCGGGGGTGAAAACCAACAACAAACAGAGGCATCTTTGTTTTTCTTTGTCTAATTTAATTAAAACATTACTTTGTTGAGAGTCCTATTCGTTATCTTTGTTCCCTTTCCACCATTTCATTTTCTCTCGCTTTCCACTACTCATTTATTTTATTGTAAGTGGATCAATGATTTCTAGCAAGTTAGAGAAAGGGCCCATTTCTCTTTTGGTTTACTCAGTAAGAAGGTGCTTCAGTAAAGGAAAACATCTTGTTGTGATTATGAGCTTGGTTTACAGATAACAGCACACACTGAAAGAAGAAAAAAAACGACAGGCTATGTGGAGAACACCATCTTACTCCCAATCATCAGCAGAGGTAACTTGAAGGTTAACATGCCTGCTGTTATTTATAGACCATGGAAGTGATTGGAGAAGGTCTGGATCTTTTCAAACCCCTTCCTTGAAAGCCACTTCCAGTGAGCTGAGTGGGACACTCAGAGGATAAAGCCTGTCCCCAAGAGTGCCCCATGCTCCTCAGGAGACCCTTGGGGCCGGACAAGTGCAGGTCCTGATAAAAGCATTCTGTAGATGAAATGTGTGCTAAATTGTAAGCTCGACAGACAGAGAAGCAGGGGCATCTGGGAAAAGCATTGGGCCATGAATCAGAAGGTTCTGAGTTCATATTCTGGCACCAACAAGCTACCACTGTTGTGCCCTTGACCTTTAGAGTATAACATCATACACCACTTCATCTGCTCAATTGTAAGTCGCTTTGGATAAAATTACCTGTCAAGTGAGCAGACCATGCTTCTCATAAGCATCAGAAGTGGTTTTATGAAACAAAGGCCCAAACTACCAGGTGCATAACCTTCATTCTTCAGATTTTTTTCATTGTTAAATACCAAACACAAAAACACAGTTCTTCTTATTTTTATATTTACACAAAACTGGGGCTAAGTCTTGGCTGTCATTTCTAGCCTCTTTCTGCAAACCTTACCAGAAAAAGGCAGAAGAAAAATGAATGAATGAATGAATGAATGAATGAATCAATCAATCAATCAATCAATGTGACATTCCACTGTAAAATAGTATAAAAGTCCCGTACAAAAACACAAGAAATTAATCCAGAGGAACAGACCAAAAACAGTAACCATGAAAACAAACCAAGATTCTAAATACTAGTAAATCTAATGATTATACATGATTTAGAACTGCAAATAGGAATGCAGGTAAGTCTAAGATATTCCTTCCTTACTTATAATGTTCCGCATGAACATATAGTTCTCTTTCTTCCTACACATTCAGAAGCACTTTTGTGAAGCTTTCATAACAGTGCATAGTATTTTCCTATGCAATCATTTTCTTGATATTTTTCAGACTCAATACAGTTCAAAACCATTCTTGGGCAAGCCAAAAGGATAGATAGATCACTTCTAAATAAATGATACATTTAGTGAACATGAACATGACCTAAATATCTATCTATCTATCTATATCTATATCTATATCTATACATCTATCTCTCTCTCTCTCTCTCTCTCTCTCTCTCTCTCTCTCTATATATATATATATATATATATATATATATATATATATATATATATATATATATAAGATAGATAGATAGAAAATAGTTTTCTACTAAGGACACCAAAGTGGCCAAATGGAAGCTTTTGCACACATATGAAAGACCTGGGGACATTTACTTGAGTGTTTTTCTCTTCCACTGTGGCTGGGCTTTGTTGGCGGAAGTGTGCCCAAGAAACAAAAGCTCCTTTCACTCCCTGAGACGTGCCCAGTATGGAAATAGAGTCTTTCAGCCCTGAACTTCTGAGAGCCATGGATGGGCAGAGAAAAAGGGCTGAAGAGAGATAGAGTGGGGATGGAAGAAGGAAGCAGGGTTTAAGAGGGGGGAGGGGGGGGGGGGGTGAGCTAGAGACGCAGTGCCGGAGTCCATAGCATGAGAAGGTGTGCTGTGAAGCGGATCATGGCTAGGCTATTGTATATTTTAATACATAATTAATACTCCACCTGTTCCAGTTCAGAGAGAAAAACAGAGTGAGAAAGAGAGAGAGGGAGAGAAAGAATACTCAAGCGTGCAAGCATGAGAGAGGAGATAAAGTATGATCTCACATGGGAAATAGATAGAGATAGAAGTACAGAGTGAGAGAAGAGAGAGACCAATTAAGGAGAGGAGGTAAGAGTGTAATGACACTATTAACACATCTGAGAGGCTCAACACATGTTACACTGATTACCTCTCATTTACATACATATTGAACTTGTTGCTTGAGCCGGAGGGGTTTGAAAAGTGTATCTTGGATTTGTTTAACTTCATTCACCTCACCTCAGTTAAAGCAAAGCATCATTCCCTAGATTTAGGGGAAGATAGGAGCACCCTACGACCATTTGAAGAAGAAACCTGCAGAGGAACCAGTCTCTAAAGGGAACCCATTTTGTTCTACCTGATGGATTATAAATCAGAACAGTATACTGGTGTAGAAGAGTAAAGACACACATGTGAGCTGAGCACAAGACAGTACAAATCTCCAACACCCAGATGAGACTATCGACTGAAGCTAGGGTGAGACGTGGGGATAAACTCTTTTTGGGAAGTGTATTTCTTTAGTATATTCATGTGGGACATAGGGCTGTGCAGAAGCTCCAAGCAGAAGTAGAGCATCAGGATGCATCAGTCTGTTGGGATAGATGAGGCACAGAGCTGTCAAATAAATGGTACGGAAGGCTGGAAAAGGAGCAATGGTATTTCAGTGTACAGGATTGGTCAACTTTTGGGAAAGTCAAGGGTTCAGAACCCAAACTGGCACTGTGTGGCCCTTGAGACCATAAATCCTCAACTGCTTTATTTTATCTTCTCTCAACTGTTCACTTTAAATAGAATAATGAGCCAAAATGAGTTAAAGTAAAGGGAGCAATCAAGAGTGCTTGCTTGGAAATTTCCCATAGCCTTGATTTCCTGTGGAGAGTGTCAACAAGTGAGTGCGCTACTGTAGTCTCCGACAACACCAGACATATACATGATGGTATGTCTTTTTTTCCCTTTTCATACCCTATTTTTCTCCATCCAGCTACGTTTTGGAGACTTCTGCAATTCTGCTTTTAAAGGCCAACTCAAGAAGTTGGGTCAACTAGCATCTAGAAGACAAAAAATATAGGACACCCTCAAAGCATACTTAAGCTATTCACTTTGTGTCCCTGCCAAAACGCTTTCCCATGAGTCATTCGCCTGATAAAGGACCTGATTTGAAGATGGGCATTAAAAGGAATTGGAGATAATCAGGACTCATCTAACGCCACAGTGAGTCTGGTAGTCATTAATCTTTGTTAAATAGTGAATCCAGTAAATCTTTGGTGCTTCGAAATGCATGACCAGTTCAGCAAGCAGTCTTGACAGTGTGACAGATGCTTGTAAGGCCTGCTGATGAACAGTGCCCGCTAGCAATGTTCACCGCATTGTGACAGTCAACAAATGCAGATCCTGTGCAGACAGAACTGTGAGTCTTCAGTCATTGTTTGATGAGAGCCAGTGACTCAGCTGTTCAGATAGCCAGGGGAATTTTATTCCACCACCTGGGTACCAGAACACAGAAGAGTCATACCTACTTTGAGAGCTGAGCGATGATTGGTGGAATCGAGACTTGCTTGGGGTCAATGGGAGTGTGGTGCAGAGCAGGGCTTGATAAATGTCCTCAGGTCCATTTTTGTCTTTCTAATCAAGCATCAGTGCTTTAAATCTGATGTGGGCTGCAACAGGGAGCAAGCCGCCCTGGGGCTTCCCTTAAGGCAGAACTGGGATTTTCCTGTCTTTGTGGCTGAGCAAAATTCCAGACTAGTAGCACCTTCTTCTCCGGGTCATCTCTGAGGTCTCATTAGCCAGCCAATAAAAAAGGTCCATTTGAGGAACACAACATGAATATGGCAGAAACAGTGCAGCAGGGCAGTGTACTGGAAGGTTATGAGTTCAAATCCCTAAACTGTTGAATGGCTGCTTCATATGCAACATCTTCCTAATGGGAAGAAATGTATGCAAATGAATTTCAGAAATGATGTGAGCTTTTAACTAGAGCTCATTATCATGCATCCTCTTTTGTGAGTTTCCCAACATAAGTAATTTATAATTAGAATTCATAATTCAATTTATTTGTATAGTGCTTTTAACAGTTGACGTCTCAAAGTAGCTTTACAAAAGTATAGAAACATAGGGAAAAAAATGATAAAGTTTAAAGTTAAGTTACTATTTATCTCTAACATTTATCCCTAATGAGCAAGCCTGAGGCGAGGGTGGTGAGGAAAAACTCCCTGAGATGATATGAGGAAGAAATAAATGTAACTGATGATAATGTCCTTTATACAACACCAACCAAGAGCTCTTGAAGAACTAGTAGGTCAGTGTAATTTCTGAGTTCATTATTGACCTAGCACTAATTCCTTCCTGCTGAAAGCTGACTGATGCAACAGCAGTTTAGAGAAGGTGTGATAGCCTCCAGGTGGTTTTATCCACAGCAGTCCCCTGGGTCACAGGCTGACTACGCAGATCTATCCCAGGTAGCAGTGAGCACCACCAAGCCACAAGACTCCAACCAGGGGTAAGTACTTCTGCTCTCTTTAGTTCATAATGTGTGTTTTAGTTTGTTATGGCTACCTGCATTTGATTTTGGTTCATTCCCATCTCTGCTCCTGTCTGATCATTGGTTTATCCCCCTAATGTGTTCAGCTGTTCTGTGTTTCTCTTTGATTAGTTTGCATGTGTCTTCTGCATTTCCCTGTCTTCGTTTCCCATGCTCAGTGTTCATCGTTCCTTTGTTGTACTTCCTGGTTTTATCCCTGGATTGGACAAAATATGGGTTGGATTGCTCCTAACAAAGGTCACTCCATCCTATCCAAGCTACGATAAACCCTCTTTTCTTATACAAGACATGGTCATGATATACATTTGGCTGAACTGTGACAGAGTAATTACTCTTTGCCACCTTGGTGTAAGTGTGATTGGTAGAAAGACAGATAAATCTCTGTATTTGAGTGTATCGGTATCAGTGAAGGCAAAACTGCAAATGAATAGCTATGAATCTCGCAAAGAATTTGGCGTGGTTCTTTAGACGAAACAAAGGCGGCCACTTCAGAAGCCAGTAGCTGTGTCTCAGAGCTGACACGAGCGTCTGAGGGCTTCCTGTGAGATTCATTTCATTTCCTCACACAGCTACTCATATCACCAACAGCTCACGCCGCATCAGAGATTAATAACACAGTTCTCACTTGGAGTCTTTGGGAAGCTTCTATCGAATTCTGAAGTGAGTTGGCACAACAATACACCGACTGGACTTTTAAAGAAAAAGATGTACTGCACAGGTACAATCCAGGTACAAAATACAGAAAAAGTGTTAAATTCTGTCTCATTTATAAAGGTAAGCACCATTCACACAGATCCTCTGCCTGAAAGTGTTTGTCCCCTGAAAAAAGGGTCTTTTTTTTCTTTTCCTGAGACTACATTATATTCCTCCGTATAAAAGCATACACAGAAAACCTTCTGTAGTAGCAGATGACAAACTCGTTCAATATGGAAGCTCTGAACTGCCTCCATATGCTGAAAATTATATGCTATGTCATTATTATGAATTAATATCTAATTATTTCTACTTAATGACCTGTTATTTGAAAATACATTCAGAGTGTTGGTTTTGGTCAGAACATTCACGATGATAGAGAATAATTAGAGAAACACCATGTGGTGCAAAACATTTATATATATATGTGTGTGTGTGTGTGTGTGTGTGTGTGTGTGTGTGTGTGTGTGTGTGGGGGACTCATTCAAGGTAAAGCTTTCTTACAAACGAGACCTGTGCCGTGTTTTCCCTAAATGTCACATCAAAGGTACATCGTCCTCTACCATATGATCTGTAACTAACAAACTAACTAACTAACACACACACACACACACACACACACACACACACACACACACACACACACACACACACTTCGTCACCCTGCTCAGCTAATGGTGGCCCTTTCAGTCACATTACAGATAATGAAGCATGCATGAGTGCCTATCGATCCAGCACAACAGTGATTAAGAACAATAGCCATACTTTTAGCCAGCTTTTTTCTCAAGCCTCTCTTGCCTCTATTCTATTTTATCTCCTTTCAGTCACACATCATTTCTTTTTTTTCTGTTCTACTGTCACACACTCATTTCCCAATTTCCTCACATGACTCTATCTGCATTAATAGAGCTCTCCATATTCAATATTTGCTCCTCTACTACACAAAGCAATCCATATCAGCATTGCTTAGGCACAAGTATAGAACTTAAAAAATAAATAATAATAATAAAAATTTTCAACTAACATGCAACTGATCTGTTCTTTCTCTGTGTATCGAGCCGTACGTATGTGTAGCTTGTCACAACCTCCAGACTCGCCTGATTCATCCAGATACTTCATCTACTTGAAGCTTTTTATTTGCTTTCTGCTGCTGTGGATCCACATTAGAAAAACCAATATATAGCCAACTGTCATGCTTGTTTCAGGCTCTTGCTATAGATTTTGTACCTAAGAACTCCTACATTATGGATGGTTGAACTGCACAAAAACTAGAAAATGCTTCAATGGGAATAACATCAACATACAGGCAAGGTTCATGGTGGAACTATACATGAAGTGGGAACACAACTCTTAACTCTCTGATTTCCCCTTCGGCCACCAGTCGCAACCTTGGAGTAACCATGGACAATCAACTGTCCTTTTCCCCCCATGTTGCTAATGTGACACACTCATGTCGGTTTCTTCAGTACAACATCAGAAGGACTCGGCAGCCTTTCCAATTGCCAACATGTTTTTTAGGGGCAGTGGTAGCTCAAGTGGTTAAAGCTCTGGGTAGTTGACCGGAAGATCAGGGGTTCAAGCCCCAGCACTGCTAAGCTGCCACCATTGGGCCCTTGAGCAAGGCCCCCAATCCACCCTGCTCCAGGGGCGCTGTATCATGGCTGACCCTGCGCTCTGACCCCAACCCCCAAGTATGGGATATGCGAAGACGGAATTTCACTGTGCAGTAATGTATATGTGACAAATAAAGGCAACTTAACTTAGGAGGTGAGAGGAAACTTATGCTCAAGATCAAACCAGGGACACTGAACCTCAATTTCAGTGTTCTATCGTGAAGGATGTACTACATACTGTACATACACTTATTATTTCACAGACTATTACATGCAATATCACACTCATTAGTCCCATTTCTTCAGTGCTGGAGTTATTTTATAAATGAGGGATACACACACTTGAGTATATTCTTCCACTACAACAAGAGAGATTGAAGAAATGATGAGCTGAAAGGCACAATAACACTGCATAGTAATACACATAATGAGCACTGACTTGTTTCCTGACAGGGGAGGCGAGAAAAAAGATTGCATTTCTGCATGGTAAAACCATATGATAACCAACAAGAGTTTCCACAATTCCACTACCAGCAATGCAAAGAAGTGTCTAGCCTTGGTCACAATTTCAAACCTTAACAAATGTTACCTCAAGGACATTCCACAATGATTCCTAATTTTTTTTTTAAGTATAAGCAGTCTAATTTTTCCCTCTATAAGTTCTCCACCTGAGGATACACCGATGCAGCCACTCAATCAATATCAGGTGGAAAAATAAAATATTTGGATGAGGCCTTGAAAATTTATTTGCTCAAGGCGAGCATTAACAAGGTGAATATAAACACTCAAGTAGGCGAGGAACCTGATCGGAAAAGGGAATCTTCGATCTGACTGTGGTGCAGGATGGCTAATAAGAGCTGCACAAGTTTTACAGACAGTCCAAAATCACTGTGTTTACTCTGTGTTTTTAGATATTGCTAACTATCAATGCTAATGAATGCTAAATTTAAAAAAATCTGTAAGGAGATCTAGCTACATTAAAAATATCATAAACACTACAGGCTGTTTATGATTGGGTGCAGAGGGGCAGTGTTGGAAAATACCTCCTGCTAATTTTGGTAGTGATAGGTCATTAAGGATGTGTGATTAAACAGGGAAAGGAAAATAGTAGCAAATTGTAGGCTCATAGTGAGCTTAGCAGTTTAACTGCATTTCCCAAAAAAGAAGCATCAAGCTGTTTAAATCTAGTAAAATTTTTCTATTGTTTATGTAGCAAGGACAAGCTAGAGATGTTTTTTCATTTATCTGTAGTTATTTCGATGTAGTTTCTTTATCGATTAGCATCATAGTCATCAACTGGCAGAGTGTGATTAACTGAAATGATGCAATGGAATACACATGGATTCACTCAAGTGGTTAAGGCTCTGGGTTGTTGATCGGAAGATCAGGGTTCAAGCCCCAGCACTGCAAAGCTGCCTCTGATGGGCCCTTGAGCAAGGCCCTAACCCCCCAAGCTACAGGGGTGCTGCATCATGGTTGGCCCTGGACTCTGAGTCCACACCTCCAAGGATGGGATATGCGAAGGAAGAATTTCACTGTGCAGTAATGTATAAAACAGATATAGGCTACTTAGCTTGAAAGACGATGTGGTGATTTTTTATTACCTCACACCTCTGACATGAAGTTCATGAAGCTACATACCAGCTATCTTCTCTTTAGAGTCCATGACAACACTGAAAAGACGATCCAATCATTGAACCTGAGTCAAACTTCACGTTTTCAACCTATTCCACAAAACAAAGATTATTTCCAGTAGCATGCAGATATAATCCACTTCCCTACAGTTTCTAGCTTGTTACAAATTTCTATTTGTTCTCCATGTCCCTGGGGCTGTGGATAAGTAGACCTGTGATATTCAGCAGGATCAGTGTAAAATTAATAAAGTTCAGTCCAAGGAAATAGTTACCGAGTTGCAGAAGGTGAAGGACTCTCATTCTCATTGCAAGAAGGACTTGGACTCCATCACAATTTCCGTAATGAGGAGCCTGTCCCACTGGAATTCTCCAAATTGAATTTATATGTATGTAATTATATGTAATTGATTCGTCCCATTAATTATGGTCCGGTTCAGCTTGTGTCATGGTTAATATTGCACACTTTCGTGGAGAAGAGGCTCCGCACTGGGACCGTTTGGGCAAATGGCAATTATTCAATTAGAAAGCACAAGTCCTGCCGCATCTTAATCCTATCCGAGCAGAACTGCAAGAACGTCATCTTTAATCAGGAGTAACTTTTCATGTACGCCAGAGGAGAAACACAACACCAGTATATACACTGAGAGGGAATGACTTTAGGGCGGACACTTCTCAGTCTGCCTGTCTGTCTGGTGTCCTGATTTACTAAAGAGATCTCAGACCTTGACCATTTCCTCAAGGTCAAGGGATTTCATTAAGCAAATCAAATAGTGTTCAGGTTTCAAAGTCAATTGTGAGTTGACTCTCTCATTAACTCTTATTAATGATTCAGGAAAAACAAAGCTTGCTTTTTTCACAATAAAAACGTCTGTTTAAGGGATATCTTAAAGATAACCAGGTTTAAAATGCCTCTGTGTCCAACACTTGACATATACTAAACCAGCCTCGTGCCTTCTGGCTGAATTTGAATGCATTGTCCCAAGGTGGATATAACAATAATAATGAATAAAAGTCTCATATCTAAATCAGGAATATAAGGAATATACACCTTAGCAACAAAGGCTGTTAAATAAAAAATAAAATTAAAAAAAACGAACACAGCAGGGCAGGGCTTTTTTATATTTCTGTTAACTTCCTCCCTCCAGGACAACTTAAATAAAAAAATTAGCTCAATGAAATTCAGCCAGCATCTGAATTATCCTATTAGTGCAAAGTGATTACAAAAAAGCAAGACTGTCTGATGTGACTAAGATTTAATCAAGGAAGGTTATTATTATAAATTAATGCTAATATGCTTTTACAGAATTTTCCCAATATGCTCACTGCCAAGTCCAAGCTAATAGCTAATTCTTATCTATTGCATAGCAACCATCAAGCTGGTATGTGATGCCATAATCCTTCATATTTTTCCAAAGCCAACAGACTATTAATGATCTTGATGTGAAGCTTGTTGAACAACCCTGTTAACCATGAATCTGGGCTTTGAAAATGGTGGAGAACCTCCAACGTTTGCACCATTAAGGAAGATGTTTAAAACCCCAGCTGCTCATATCTGTGCTTCAATTCAGATTTACCGTGTTGGTTAGAATTTTCCTTCCAATTTCCTCCAAGTTCTGCCTGATAACAAATTATTCTCTATCACTGCGATTAACTTTTTCTAGCCGAGGATCCTTTAACTGTAAACTAAATTCCACAAACTAAGAGGGATTTTCAATATTATTTAAATTTTTTTTTTAATTTACAAATTTTTGCTCCTGAACTTTCCACCAATAGAACACATTAGATCCGAGTTCATTTTGGTGCTTGGACCCCTAAATCTAAAACTACCATTGAATCAACCAGACTGTGAGTTTAAGATTGTATATTTAGCAAACTTACTCTTGAATCATGAATCTAGGATATGAAAATCACAAAATGGTGCAAAACTTCTGCTGGACTGCTAAACTTTCACCCAGTCTCCTCCAAATGTATTCAATGCACATATAATGTGTACTTCTTGGGTTGTTGATCGCAGGAATGGGGTTCAAGCCCCAGCACCACTGCTCCAGGGGTGCTGTATCATAGCTGCCCCTGCACTCTGACCCCCAACTTCCTCAGCTGGGATGTGCGAAGAAAAGAATTCTAATGTGCTGTAATGTATGTGTGGCGTTAATAAAGGCTTCATGCCCTCAGTTCTTCTTCTTCTTCTATTGTAGAGCAGCTGCTAATCTGAGAGGTTAGGCCAAAAACATGTGCTGCATATTTGTGGCCTGCTGTATCTTCATGACCTTCTGCACATGTAGTGTCAAGGTAAAGGTGAATGCTAATTGAGCTTCTGTATACCCAAGATAACATATGCCTATAGTTAGCTAGCATCACGTACAGGGAAATCCATCCAGAAAGAACACTTTCGCTCATCATAACCTACCCTCTGCCCTCCTTTAAACCATTTTTTAAATGCCCAAAGAAATATTTGGTTACTATTGAGAATCATAGTATGCCTTTATTAATTCAGAATTAGTCCTCTTGTGTTATGCTGCTCAACCAGTAAACAGTTACAGATCATTGCTTCTTGATATTTGCAAAGTAAATTGAATCATTAATTACAACACAGAACTACAAGTCAATGTGATAATAATAATAATAATAATAATAATAATAATAATAATAATAATAATGAAAACATTAAAAAATTAAACTGCATGTACTAAAAACTCCAGAGACTTTAAATCTTACCTGCTGAAAGTTCGGCTGCATTGTTAGTTCAGAGCCGTGAGCTCTCCCTCTTATTAGTTCTAGTTGCAGGTTTTTTATTTGGATTGGGGGTTTCAATCAATTCAGCTTCAGAGAACTCAAAGACCCATATGCGTTGGCTCGCTAACCAAAACCTAATTAGCCTAACCCCTGCTATGGTTCCCTGTGAAGGCGTCATTACCTCTGCTGAGATGTTTTCACACCTGACTCCGGACCATGCTGATTTATTGGCAGGACGATCTCTTTAGCCTCACTGCACAGTGCTCATGGGGTTGTTACTCTAACTCCTGAAGAGTCTGATCAAGCTTAATAGACATAGCAGTGTTATTAGCTAATAAATCCTGATAGGTCTGGCTGCTTAGGAAATCCATACAGGCAGCTAGCAACTCTTTATTTGAATTTACAGCTTGGAGCTTTTTATTTCACGTTCAAGTGATGCAACCTGCTATTCATTCATTGTCTACCGCTTATCCAATCTATTCTCGGGTCACGGGGAGCCTGTGCCTATCTCAGGCGTCATTGGGCATCAAGGCAGGATACACCCTGGACGGAGTGCCAACCCATCGCAGGGCGCACACACACACACTCTCATTCACTCATGCAATCACACACTACGGACAATTTAAAGATGCCAATCAGCCTACAATGCATGTCTTTGCACCGGGGGAGGAAACCTCCGAGGCACGGGGAGAACATGCAAACTCCACACACACGGCGGAGGTGGGAATCAAACCCAACCCTGGAGGTGTGAGGCAAACGTGCTAACCACCAAGCCACCGTGCTCCACACCTGCTATTCTTCTTCTTCTTCTTTCGGCTTTTCCCTTCAGGGGTCGCCACAGCGAATCATCTCTCTCCACCTTTCCCTATCTTCTGCATCCTGAACACTTGCACCCACTAGCTTCATATCCTCATTAATTCCATCCATATACCTCCTCTTTGGTCTTCCTCTTTGCCTCCTGCCTGGCAGCTCCATGTCCAACATTCTCCTACCAATATACTCACTCTCCCTCCTCTGAACATGTCCAAACCATCTTAATCTGGCCTCCCTAACTTTGTCCCCCAAACGTACAACATGAGCTGTCCCTCTGATGTACTCGTTCCTAATCCTGTCCAATCTTGTCACTCCCAAAGAGAACCTCAACATCTTCAGCTCTGCTACCTCTAGCTCTGACTCCTGTCTCTTCCTCAGTGACACTGTCTCTAAACCACACCTGCTATTCAACAGATCCTTATTATATAAAAGTCATAATTTTTGGTATCCAGTGTTTCAGACCTGATATCACACGCTCACAGCATTTTCATCTTACTTTCACACCATGTGCTTTTGTTTCTCTTTTAGTCCAGTTTGTTTTGCTAATGTGTGCACCTGTTCCATGTTTATCCCTTAATTAGATTGTCGATTTATACCCTGCTGTTGGCTGCGTCTGTTCTCCGCTTTTTTGTTTACGTCTCTTCTTTCTTTGGCGTTATTTACATGTGCATGACTGCTTTGAATTTTGACTACATGCATTAGATTTCCCCAAACAAATACCTTGCTGAGTAACACACTTTAGTTTACTTTAGTTTAGCTACATCAAACAAACTTTATAGTCGTAAAAAGTGAGGAACAGTGAAGGAAGGTGCAGAGAGAATCGGAATTGGGATGTGGTAGCTTAGTGGTTAAGGTGCTCGGTTACTAATCAGAAGGTTGTGAGTGTGAATCCCAGGTCCACCAAGTTGTCACTGCTGGGCCCCGAACAAGGCCCTTGTTGCTCAGGTGTACAAAAAATAAGAGATAAATTGTAAGTTGCTTTGGATAAGGGCATCTGCTAAATGCCAGAAATGTGCTCTGGAAGCTTGAGATTTGGAGCAATGATCTGGTGCAAATGTTCTCATTTCCTCAGCATTTGTAATAGGAGCTACTTTGAATCAGTGGTCTCTTGTTTAGATTATATTGCATACGATTTTAACACGATCAACAAGTGCTTCACATTTATACTTCAAGTCAAGTCAAGAAGCTTTTATTGTTGATTCAACCATATAAAGCTGACCCAGTACACGGTAAAATTGAAGAACTTTTCTCCAGGACCCTGGTGCTACATAAAACAACACAGAACTAAGGATTTAGCCCTCCAAATTTACAAAAATGTTTGCCCTTGGGGTCAATTTGACCCCAGAAATTTAAACCTCTCGAATATAGTTTTTACGCAGTTTTTTGTCAGGTAATTTATGTTTCTTTGCGGTCTACCTGAATAGCTTTTTAAATAAAACATACACCCCAACTCACCCCACCAGCCCATTCTCCTAAACACCCAGAATTTCTATTCTGTGACTATCGAAACAAGTAGATTTTTAATTTTTTTCAAAATTTTTAATAGTAAAAGTCATTGTCGCGGCCCAGGATCGATTCCCGAGCAGGGAGCCAAACCAGCCACTGAAGAGTTAACTCTCTGTGCCGGCCCCAAGCCCGGATTAAATGGGAGGGCTGCATCAGGAAGGGCATCCGGCGTAAAACCTATGCCAAATTGAAACATGCGGACCAAATGATCCACTGTGGCGACCCCACACAGGGAGCAGCCGAAAGAACAGCAACATATTTAGATACATTAAACAATAAATGGGGTCAAATTGACCTCAGTGATAATAAGAAGGTTAAAGTAAGTTGTCCTAGCCACATAAAGTGCCTCATGTGCAATCTAGTGCAAGACAGTGCAAACAGACAATACAAAACCCTACAGGATAGATACACAAAATAGACTAAATACTGCCAACCAGTATACATTCTGTATATTATATAGCAAAAAAATGTTTCCTAATGTGTGCATTCTGTATTTATCTGTGTTTGCTAAGTATTTTCACAACAGCGCAATTGAAAAATGTGACCTGGTTAGAATGAATACACGTGGTCAAATGTGATACAAATGAGTGTTATGCTGAATTACAATACCGTCTGCCCAAACAGAGCCTTCTGACTCAGTTAGCCTGCTAATAGTGGTGACTGGAAAATTTTCAGGCTTCACCAACTCCCTGGGTATTTCTTTAATTTTCTTGCTGATTACTGTATCGAGCTGGATGTTGTTTGTTGAATCAAAGCCATACTAAAGAATGGAAAAGACAGGAAAAGAAGGAGGAACTTGTACAGTGCCCAACACCTCTATAAGCACAGGGATAGAATTTCTTTCTTAGGTTTGAGATGATTTTCCAAATGCAAATCAAATGTGTTATCGAGTCAGTTGTATTGTATGATTTCACCATCAACCATTAGGCCCTACCTGAATCTAATGTTAGTGCAGTTTGAATCCTAAGCTTGGAAGGAAATTTTCATCAGCCTTCATCACAGCCACCATTGAGCCCTTGAGCAAGGCCCCCAATCATAGCTGACCCTGTGCTCTGACCCCAAATTCCAAGGATGAGATATGTGAAGAAAGAATTTCACTTTGCAGTAATGTATATGTGACAAAAAAGGCTACTTATCTTAACTTCTCCTAGCTCAGTGAGTGCCTCAATCAGCTCCCTAGATGTTGTGTACACAGGTTGGGTCACTGGTAAGGACACTGGTCCACTACACATTGAGACACTGATAACTCGATTTCTGGTGACACGACTGCATTCTGCATTCCAGTGCATTGCAAGGATTTTGTGTTTGAGAGAGACAGAGAGAGAGAGAGAGGGAGAGAGAGAGAGAGAGAGAGAGACAGAGAGACCTTAAAATGGCTGACTTTCTGATCAGTGCCCTGACTTCTGACACAGGAAGCTGACTGAGATGTCACAAACCTCATAAAGAAGTCTATTTGAGATGTTTGAGATGAGGTCTGACGTTTGAGATGAGCATACAATTACAGACGTATTATGTAATATAATAAGCTGGAAGTTCTAGCTATCTTGTACACAATCTAAAGAAACCTATCACTCCATTCCCTCTGTAAAGCCTGAACATAACTCACTATCCCTCAAGGTACAAGGAAGATCTGTATCAATACTCTTCTCCGTCCTGATAAACAGAGGGTAGAATAAACCTGTTCAAACCCCAGTTTTCCTTCTTTCTTTTTTTTTCCCCCAGAATTCAGCTCTAGCAGCATTTGGCATCTTTTTTCCCCAAGCACTAAAAATGCTTTAAGTTTAAATGCAGTTTGAGCTGAAAACAAATCAAATTGACCTTTTTACTGAGTCCTCAGAGGATTAGCGCATATTTTGCATATGTTTTAAATGCTATGCTTGACCTGGACTCTGAGATATGAGTGGTGGCGTGTGGCATAGAGCAGATTTAAGTCGATTTAAATATTCAATTTCAATTTTATTTGTATAGTACTTTAAACAATGGACATTGTTTCAAAGCAGTTTTACAGAATATCAGAAATATAGAACAAAAAGTTTAAGATTATATTTTAATTTATCTGTATTTATCCCTGATGAGCAAGTCTGAGGCAAGGAATAAACTGCCTTATATGGAAGAGGAAAAAACCTTGAGAGGAACCAGACTGAAACGGGAGGAACCAGACTCAAAAGGGCAGAAATGACCTGATCGCGTGAGATTAACATGGGTTTAAATGAAGACAGTCCAAATATATTAATATACAAAAAAACTGTAGTAGGGGTCAGAGAACATATTTGTACATAATTGAGGCAGATACACATATCAAAAACCAGGAAACACAGATAGGGAAACCAGAAAAACATGGCCCAGACCTTAAACAGCAGAAAAGCATGATACCGGAAGCATTTCTAGCAATCTTTGTTTAATTGCCCAGCAGTTACAGCTTGGCATTGCTGGGATGTGAACTCACACCCTACCAATCTATTGGTATGTGGTAATTTAGAGGTTAAGATGTTGGACTACTGATCAGAAGGTTGTGAGTTTGAATGAGGTCCACCAGGCTGGCACTGCTGGGCCCCTGAGCAAGGCCCTTAACCCTCAATTGCTCAGCTGTACAAAATGAGGTAAAAATGTAAGCTACTCTGGATAAGGGCGTCTGCCAAATGCCAGAAATGTAAATGTATTGCCTTAAACAGCGAGCCTCAAGTGCTATGTTTTCCGTATTTCAATTTAAACCTAACTAGAATTAAAGTTTCTCCATTTTAAATTCTAATTACACCAAAAAGTGAAAATGGACAAGGTGGCTTTGAAGGATATCAGTCCAATTTCACTGAAAAACACAGTAATGGAAAAACTGTGTGGAAAAAAATTCTACAAATGGAAAAACAACATTCACAGCTTTAAAATGATGATTATTTTCAGCATTTGAGGTAACTCACAGCATTTGGCCTACACTATTAGGAAAATAACTGCTGATTAATTCAGTCTGTTTGGTCCTGTTGACAAAATTCCTTGCTAATAATGTATTTTTATTACTTGGCAAAGGATCTTAAAGCTGGTATCTGATTACAAACTGAATTGATTTCGTTTCATTATGGAGTGTAACTATTTAAGAACGATCGAATTGTATGAAAAGCTAAGGTTCTAAACATCTTTAAAGTAGATTTTAGCCTGTTAAACCAGCTCCTTAGACTGTTTAGACATGATCTTTGTACATGAATACCAAGAACGTAGCCAAAATCAAACAATTTCCACACTGCTTTGGAAAAAAATATTCATCTTTTCAAATTTCATATGGGTTTCTGAAAAAATGCCTATGCAAATGTAAATGCAAATGAGTTTGTGCTGTAAACAAAACGCAAATGTATTTTTTTTTCATTAGAGACTTTTTTAGAGATTTTTTTTGCATGTCTTTTACATTTAGTCTCTGTTGAACTGGACTTTAAAAGGTGTGAGCAGAACTCGCACACAACCCTGAATCAAGCTTTCCAGATCACACATGCTCTACAGCAGAGATGAAGTCGCCATTATTTCTGTCTCTTCTCTTGGTGTTTAGTGGTGTAGCTGTAGGTAAAGTAAGATACTATGTTTACGTTTCTACAAAAATGAACTGGACTGAAGCTCAGAACTACTGCAGAAGAACCTACACAGATCTGGCCGCTATTGCTTCTGACGAGGAAAACCGGAAAGTTTTGGACTTTGCACAAATCTATCGAAGTCACATTTGGATTGGGATGAACAGAATCTCAGCATCATACAGCTGGAAATGGTGTGATGGAGAAAAAACAAGTATATTTAACTGGTATATTGGTGAGCCAAATAATTATTTAGATGATGAGAGCTGTGTTGCTGTAAATATAAATGGCTGGTTTGATTCCAGCTGTTCAGTAATGCTGCCCTTTATATGTCACTGGAACATCATCTTGGTGAAGCAGAATAAGACTTGGGTAGAAGCGCTAGTGTACTGCAGGAAAAACCACCTAGGCTTGGCCTGCCTATCTTCTGAATCAAAAATACTTCTGGCCGAAACGGAGGCTGCGCAATCCGAAACTGAGAGCGTGTGGTCCGGGATGCGCTTCATGAACGGAAGATGGTTCTGGGTGAGCTGGGAATCTGCCGTGGTTTCACTGCCCTCATGTCCAGTAAAACACTACCGCTGTGGAGCTCGCAACCCCAAGACACATACCTGGGAGGACAGACACTGCAATGAAAAGCTTAATTTTATCTGCTACACAAGGTGAGCATCTCAAATTAAAAGTTTTAAACATTATTAGCATGGCTGTTAAGGCATGGGGTAATTTCTTTCCAATTTTTGTATCTAAACAGATGATTTTCTCCAAGCAAGACATTCTGGATGACTGCTAAAAGTGTCAGAGTAATGGTCCTAACGTTTTACGGTTATTTCTGTACAAATCATGTTTGAGGAATGTTTAGTTTTTGGTTTCTGGTGGTTTGCAAGCAGACGTTAAATCAATAATAAGTTAGCTTTATATCTCTGCTGTAACTTCAGCCTTTTTAGAGTTTACTGGGAGGTTGGGTCTGGTGTCCGTCTTTCTGATATATTACCCAGGTTAAGATTCCTCATAAAACCGTAGGCCTTTTCTTCAGCCGATTGCGGACGTGTGTCAGAGGTGTTCGTTCGCAGGCCGTCGGTGAGTAGTGGAGTCGATCATAAGGCTCTAACATTGTGCTTACTGTCCCTGCTGGCGGATTTATGACCTGCACTGATGAAAGCTCTCCAGGCCAGCTTGTAAATTCAGCTTCGTGTCCAGGGCAAGGTCTAATGCATTATCACTGAATGTACTAAAGGTTGCAATGCTGTCAAAGCCCCGCTAGGCTGCATGGAGATTTACAGACGAGGCTGCACGTAGCTCTGATCGCTACAGCTTTGCTGGAAAAAAAGTCAATTTTTTCTTTTCCAAACACACATTATGAACTCCTACTTGATGATTTTACTTTTTTTGGAATTTGACTGCTTATGAATAAAAGAAAAGGGAAAAAAACATGAAAGTGTGAACAATTTACTTTCCACAGTTATTCATGCTCAATGCTAGACAAAAAAGTCTGTAATTATCCAGCTCTGACTATTTATGAAGGGATAAAGAAGTTTGAACAGGGCTCCTGGGTGGAGCTGGAACCTGCACTGACAATGCTCTAATTGCACACTAAAGAGCTATAATTACACCACCATCCTCTTTCTTTTTCTCTTTCTTTCTTGCTTTCTTTCTTTCTTTTTTTCTCTGTTTTGTACCTTCTATTCTGTATTCACACTTGTTACACTTTACCAGCAACGTTCTTCTCACGTTCCTAAATGTACGACAAGGCAAGAAATGAATACCTAGCATCATTAGCCAGCGAACAATTAAATTAGTGTATACATTAGCAGCCCATGGAGCTCTTTTAATTTCTTTGTATGCAAATAACCATATTCATATGACTAAAGTTAAGCAGAGAGATGGTGTTGTTATCTCCTGACAAAAATCGGTGTGCCACAATATAACACCTTACAGATGGCTCTTTTTAATTCCTCATGAGGCAAAAATAAAAATAAAAAACTGATAATCAGAAGTAATGTTCTATAACTTCCATAAAATAAAGAAATTAAGAAAAAGACAAACTGTTGCTTCAGCTACACTTTAGAGACTCTTGCAGTCCTTTAATGATTTTATTGTAATGTATTTTCATTTATTTCTTTTCTTTTCTTTGTATTTTTTCATTGCTCTTTAGAATTGCTTTTTTTTTTTATTTGATTGTACATCACTTTGGCTGACTCTTGCAGTTTATATAAATGTGATATATAAATAAAGCCCACTTAACTTGACTCATTTCTTCTCGGCTTTTTGATTGACAGACACAGTGTGAGAAACCAGGGGTACAAAAAAGGCAGAGAGACAAATATAATTTGTATTAATGTAATATATAATAAATTACAGGAGCAAGCAATGTGACAGGAAGTAGCAATGTGTAGAGGCCATACTTCATCCTCCTACACGAGACCTGGGCTAATCCAATTTAAATCATGGCTCAGGTTTCATCCGTGAGACGGCTGTAATACTTCTATTAAGGTTTTTTTTTGTTCTGACATGACGTAAAACATCATAAAATTTAAGAATTTCTTTGAGAGTCAACAGACCATTTCTATTTATTTACTTTAATTGCATTAATGTATGGATACAATATGGATACAGGGATTGTTTAGAATTATTGATTATTAAATCAATATTTAAAGGAAAGGGAGAGAGAGAGAGAGAGAGAGAGAGAGAGAGAGAGAGAGATTCTAAGCTACAAGTCAAGCCCAAGTTTCTCAATTTACATAATTTCTTGACTATGCAGAGTAAATTTGGATATTTATATTTTTTATATAAAATAAATTGTAT
The DNA here is from genome assembly GCA_033459395.1 of Hemibagrus guttatus. Lineage (NCBI taxonomy): Eukaryota > Metazoa > Chordata > Actinopteri > Siluriformes > Bagridae > Hemibagrus > Hemibagrus guttatus. The sequence goes on along the minus strand of JAUCMX010000006.1, from coordinate 4,012,662 downwards.
TATATTTTTTATATTAAATAAAGTTATTTTTTTCCTTTCTCAAGATTTTGGGGTCAACTTCCTGTGAATAGCTAACTACATCACCTTATTTATATCAAGTGTCTCCACTGCAGAAGTTTAGCAACATACAGTTTGACTCCCTTTTTTACATCAAAAAAACGCTGTTAAATTTAACCGTCTCAATTTACCTGATGTCCCATTGTACCTGAATTCATCCTAAATTTGAAAAATAAAAATAAAAAACCTTGAATTTCTATTCTGCTATTCGGTGCTGCGTTCACTCTGTCTGTTTCGAGGCATGGTTCTTGTTGATGACATTTAAAGTGGAATAACGAATCAGTTTATCTTCTTCATCCAATCAGAGCCTCGTAAATATCTTAGAATTTTGAAAATTTGACGGATCAAGGGGAACGAGGGATGAAAGTAAATCTGTTCTCTGGATGCCAGAGGAATTTATTCTGATGAAATAGGGCTGTATTTACTGACGTTTCGCACCACTGCTAACCTGACTGACATGTTTGGCACCAAGTATATGTATTAAAGTGAGTTTCCTCCTCGATGCACATAATACTGGAACGAAAATACTGTAATGACCTTTCATTACTCACATTCCACACCATCTGTCCAAGCTAACAGTGACTGGAAAGCTGGTGTAAAGCTGGTATTATTTTCGGCGCTAATCTGGTCATGGCTGCAAGATGGTACGATCAAAGTGTTTAAAAACTAAACTGGTTTAAACTTAGAGTTTATCGGAAACTATGATTTTAAATTAGTGAATAATCAATGACAGATAAAATAATCACCTGCTAAGGCACATTCTTATGTAGAAATTCATTGGAATAATGGTTTAACGATAATAAACATGCTACGTTCACACACAGTAATTTTATTGCTGCAAGTCTCCAGTTGCTGCACTATAAAGTCGCCTATAGATGTTTCTACAACTGGTTGCCATAGTAATAATAATAATAATAATAATAATAATAATAATAATAATAATAATAATAAAGTTTCTCAGTGGGTGGGGTAACTAGCATTCCAATAAATTTTTTCCAATAAATTCAGTAGTGTATATATTCATCATGCCCTACATAATGAAGGATAAGCAGTGTGTGCTCTACTATCTTCACTTCCATTGGTGCATCATGTTGCTCCATATTTGCATGAAGTTTTCTTAACTTTGTACACGCCCTGGACATAACTGGACACGCGCACTTCTAGTCACCAATAGTCGCTGGAAGTCATTGAATGATGAAAATAAATGACGCTTGGCCGCTGCAAGTTTCTGTATGAATGGGGCCTTATCCGGGTTGTTTTCCTGTCGCATCCCTGTTTTCCCAGGATAATCTCCAGCCTTACTGTGACCCTACTTAAGATAAACTGCTTGCTGATGATGAATTAATTTGTCTTTAATATTTAAAATTATTTTTCAGATTGATTGTTTAAATGGCAGGCTTGTCACTGGTTGAAATCATAGACGAGGGTGCAAAGGCTGTGTTTATTATTGAACCACTGCAGTCATAAACTCATCAGAGAACACATTTAAAGCAGAGAATCCATCCAGAAGAGTCCAGGTGCTAGATGGCGCGACGGACACCATGAGTGAGAGACCATGAAAGCGAGATTAAGTGATTGTGGCAGTAAAAAGTTGGCAAACATGAAAAGAAATGAATCAGTGCATGATACTGATGTAATAAAAAAGGGCTTGATATTAAAAAAACAACAACTTCAACACGTTAAAATTCCCAATGCTGTTGTGCTGGGCATGAGAAAAGTTTCTCTGGACTTTCTGCTGATATACTCTTCCTGATTTTTTATCTTTTTCGTCAGCCATGGCCCAGTAGCTGCCACCGTGCTTGCGGAGGGTGATCTCACCTTGCCCCATGGAGCTTATTTCGCAGTCATTATTTTCAGCTGTGGGTGAAATTGGCCGAGAGCTAATCAACATTTAGCTCTTCTGAGTATGTTATTACACAGCCATTGATGGATGGTACAATTATATCCAATGTCACTTAGCTAAATGGGTATGTAATCCTAATGAGTTTTTATTCAAACAGCCACCAGTTAGTATCTGTGAATGGTGATCAGGGATGTACTGGCAGATCAGCATACAGCACATGCACCATCAACAGCAAGCATAGACATGAGATATGTTATCGAAATAATTACGCCGCTGTTACGGTTCACGGTGACCATGTCTTAACTTCTTTGCATAATCTGAACATCAGGGTATCTTGTTTGACATATTACACACAACCCACACTCTCTTTTTCTCTCTTGTACTCACAGACACCCGTCTTGCTTTGTTACGTTCTCTTCAGAGCAAGGTCAGACTGACACTCTGCCACCAATCATAATAAGAGGTAGTCAGTGTGAAGACCAGCTCCTCGCTCTCAAGGACCTCTGGACTAATAGACAAAAAAAATGATCCATCGAAAGCACACAAAATAAAGATGGATTTGTGTGGTGATCCCCCACATGTGCACTTTAGATTGCGTCTGGTATGATGGCTACAAAGTGTCTTCTGATGGACTGGAAGAGCGCAGTTTGGTAGGTTCCCTGATAACTTTATCCTGGTTAAGGTCAGGGTGGAACCATGCACATACACACACATTAACCTCTAGGAGGATTCAGGAGAAGAATTATAAATTTAAAATTGATGCCTAATGAGCAAGCCAGAGGCAATGGTGGCAAGGTACAACTCCCCAAGATGATTTTAGGAAGAAACCTTCAGAGGAACTGTACTGGTCAAATGGTCAAAAATTGCAGTTGCGTAATCAGGAAATTTACTCTAGTTTTAACATGAAGTCTGGGATGTTGAGGTTATGAAGAACTGTTCACTGATGGAGAATTGAGTGCAACTGCAGTTCAAAACCATCTCCATGGTTGCTAAGTGGTACTATCCACAGCAAACTCACGTATCTTCCAGGCTGTCCATGTGATGCCATCCTCAGCAGCAGTGTCTTAGTATAGTAGAAGAAACTGGACAACTGGACAACTAATAGAAAACCCAGAGAGTAGCTCAGGCTTGAACAAGGTGCTGGGAGGCATCACATTTGGCAGACATCCTTATCCAAAGCAACTTAAAATTATTTCATTTATATAACTCAGCAATTGAGGGTCAAGTGCCCTGTTTAGGGGCCCAGTGGAAGCAGCTTGGTGGTTCTAGATTTTAAACTCATGATCTTCTAGTCATATAAGTAGTCCAATGCCCTAACCACTGAGCTACCACATCCCTCTTTGTCAGCATTATTATACAAAATGGGTTACATTTGCCTTGTGTCCACAGCCACAACTACCCTTTGTGGAATGATGCTCTACTGCTGTGTTTTGAAAAGCCTTCTGTTCATCTGTAAACACAAAGCAGGTTTCTGAGCAAGAGCGGGAAAGAGAGTGACTCGGACTCCCCAGTGTCATGTCCTGACCCAGGTCTGCCTCCATTGCAGGCATAATCGATGGGTAGCACTTACAATTTTAAACTCTTATGCACTTCACAAAAACATTTCTTTTACAGACTCTAACACACTTCTTGGGTACTCAGAAGATTCCTGCTGGTAGCACAGCATTCCAATCCTGGCACCATTAACAGAGAAATAAGAAAGAGGGGAAAACCCATTTGCATGAAAAGATAGCAACAGTTTATTCCAAGACAAAGCCTTATCAGGATACAGCCTTTAATAAAGAGTGCACAGCCTCTACATTCAAGGCTCAAGTGTCACAGCTCTCTCCATGCCGCCTTTCTCAGGGGAACACAGTTTTGCCTGAAACAAATTCAGTTTCATTCATCTTACTCCATTGGGGACTATTGTTGCTTACTGTGCACCTGCACTCTTTTATTCTACCACCAACCTCTAAAACACCCTTTTCTGTGCTTTATCTCTCTCATGAGCATTAGCACCCCGTTGTGTGCACAAGAGACAACAGAAGCTTGTCAAGACAAGTCTTCAACTGTCTGGAAGATGTCTCAAAAAGCTCTCGGCTCTAAGTCTTTCTAAACTACAGATTTATGGAGTGTGATGTTTCTCATGATTCTCTGCAGGCACAAGTGATATCAAGCCAATGTTTGTCTAGAACAGGGGAGTCTGATCTTATCTGCCAAAGGCCGGTGTGGCTGCAGGTTTTCATTCCAAACAAACACCTGATTGCACCTGTTTAATCAACTGATCGAGGATTTCAGTAGACTCAGGTGTGGCTTCTGCTTGGTTGGAATGAAAACCTGCACCCACATTGACCCTTTGTGGATGAGATTGGATACCCCTGGTCTAGATGCTTTGGTTTGCTAACTTAGCTAGATTAATAACTTGGCTGTTGATGCTGGCAAAGTTGCCCCATGGCCCTTTAAACACCATGACACCATTAACTATGTTATAGATGCTGTGGCTGGTCAAACCTTCTATTTCAAGGATCAGGACTGGTCACCATGACCTGATATTTCCATTGTTGTACCATTCCATGCTTTGCCATAGCATTGCAAAGTTTGTAATCAACTGATTTGTTACTGTATAAAATGTGTAAGTACCTTACAATCCTAAGCAGTGACCTAGCCATATCACTACAGTAGCTAAAAACATGCATAGCAACAACCATCAGAAAAGGAACCATCTGTTTCAGATATAAATGCTCCACTAAATCTTTCTAAATCAAACACACCACTTGAAGCTCTCTCTTTAGACATCAGCAGTAGATACTCATTCTAATTCCAACTCATTTAAACCAATCTCATTTCTCTGGAGAGCCAGCATACTGTATGCTCTGTAATACTTTTTAATAAGACAGCCACAGATGAGTCTGTGCACTAAACTGAAGTAAACAAACTGAAGTCCCTGATTCTGTGTACAACACTCGGATTTGCTGTCTGTCCGCTTTGTTGCTAGGACACGGCTGAGTTTTGTCTGCACACAGGATGTACACAGCGGTGAAGTGATGCATTAGTGCTTAATGAAAATGTCAATCTGGACTTGTAGTACTGCTTGTTAAAGCTGTGTGTAACCTGTCTTCCCAGCATGGAACTGTAAAGGTTGGACATGACTTGCACTTTCTGACCCAGTGTTTCTGCCCCTTATCCCTGGCATTCCAATATGATTTTGATACATATACAGAAGTATGTATTAACTATGTGAGAAGAGTGATCACTTGAAGCAAAAGGTAAAGATTTTGCATAGTCCCTTTGAGTACATTTATGGCATTTGGCAGACACCATTACTCATGTGACTCATCTCATTTTCAAAATTGGGCACTTGAGGGTTAAGCAGTAGTAGCTTGGTGGTCTTTGGATTTGGAATCACAACCATCGGACCAGTAGGCCAAAACCCTAACCATCGACCTACCACTTCCCTTTCTTGACTTGCAAACATCTAGTCTGGTTCACAAGTAGTTAGAAAAAGAGCATTATCAACCATAGATTTATTTAAAAATACATTAAACCAGATCATACTGCCATCTAGTTGGTTCTGCTACTGAAGTACTGATCTCTCTGGTTTCCAAGATATGTTTGTAGGAACCCCAATGAGATTAATTACTTGCATGTGTGAGTGGCCACCACGAGTTAGTATATCAAATCTTGTGATTGGTTGCCATGTTTTGGGATTCCAAGTTTTACGAGTGGGTTCTGTATCATGACATGGTAAGTATTCTGATTATCCTCCATGTCATGGTATTCAAAGTGATGATTAGACAGTAGTCAGTGCTTCAAAGAGCATGCACTTGAACAGTTTTGATGTATACAATATGGCCAAAGGATTGTGGATACCTGACCATCACACACCTATGTACTTTTTGACATTCCTGATTTAGACCCGCACTGCTTTTATAAAAGGTTCCACTCTTCTGGGAAGGCTTTCCACTAGATTTTGGAGCATGTCAGTTACAAGAGCAGGCACTGATGTTATCTGAGGAGGTTTGGGGTGCAGTCAGTGTTCTAGTTCATCCCAAAGGTGTTCAGTGGGGTTGAGGTCAGTGGTCTGTAGAGGACACTTGAGTTCTTCCAGACCAACATCTTATATTGTGCTATCCTTTTGGCAATATAATGTACTTCATAAACAAATGAATGAGATTATCTAATTACCATGTTTCTTATGATTGTATGGCCAAAATGCTATATGCATTGTCTAAACAAATGTGCTTTCAAATTACTTGAGCGGAAATTGCTCCAAGGGGTCATCTAACGATATCTTTCAACTAGGACTTAAATGTGGCAAGAAGGATTTAATAAGAAAGTGTTTTCATGCCTTTCTTATTTTCTTGCATCATTTCCCTTTCCTCTCTTTCCCCACTATTTATGCCCTTTCTCATGTCGAATTAAAGTCAACTTGAGTGTTCACTAATTGCAATTGTCAAACCAATCTGAGCACAGCTGAAAGGCATGCACTCTGAGGCATGCACTTCAATAGTCTTCATTTATGTTAAAGGGTGCAGTGAAAAGCAGCTGCCTAATCACCTCTGAGCTTATAGACGTTATATTTTATTGATTCTGTTCATTTTTATAACCATATTCATTCACCATGTTTTCTGTATTGAAAAATAGTGCATTAGTTTCCAGTGCCTTCTGAGAAACTTCCGCTTCTAACGTCTAGATTTATGTTGATTCAACCCAGTTTGGTCTCTGCATGAGGCAAAAGCTAGGTTGATTCAATCCCTCAGGCCTTCCTGGGCTGAAGATTCTATGTTGACTTGATTCCTTGGACCTCCAAGGACTGAAGAATTGATTCCACAGATCTCTAAATGCTTAATAAGTTGTTGACTCAAACCTTGGGCCTCCAAAAGCTAGAGAAGTTATGCTAACCTAAGCCCTTTGCCCTTCCTGGGCTGAAGATCTTCTGATGAAGACCTGATTGCTCCGATCTTAAAGAGTTGCAGTTCTGTTGATTCCAGCACTTGGATCTTTGAGGGCTTAAGGGGTCATGCTGATTTGACTTCTTGGACTGCCAAATGCTAAAGAAGTTACTGTAACCCAATTCCTGGGGCCTTGAAGGACTTAGAAATTATGTTGGCTTACTCCATTAGGAAAAAAAAGGTATGTTGACCTTATCCACTGGGCCTCCATGGTGACCAAATCGCTTGAGGCTTCCTAGGCCAAAGAAGTAGTGCTGACTTGATTCCATTTACCTTTGTTAACTGGATGTGTTGAATTTATGATTGAGGCTACAAAGAACAACAGCAGGTATCTTGACTTGATCCCATGGATCTTCCATAGCTGAAGAAGCTATGTTGGCCTCAAAGTGCCAAAAAGTTACCTTGATTCAATGTAATTAAAGAATAATGGAATTAGTGGAATTAAAGATCTGAAGAAGCTATTCTGCCTCAGTCCCTTGGACCTCCAATGGCTGAAGAATATTGACTCAGTGTCCTAGGGACTGAGGCAGCTGAAGATGGTGATTTGATCCTTCAGGCTTCATTGCAGTTTTATTAGCCTGGACCTTCTAGTTTCCAAGGGGATTATCCAAGAACTTGACTCAAACTAATGAAGCATTACCAGAGCCAGTAAGAAACTGGGATTCTATTAAAGAGAAACACTAAAAGCATAGTTGACCTGATGCAAACTTTACTGGAATGTGATCATGATCCTAACTCGATCACTACATTGCCAACCTTAAAAGACTAGGATACGTGTGTGTGGAGATAGTGTCCTCTAATGGACGGAGGTCAGAACTGCACAGTTAGGCTGAGTGAAGATGATGGATGATGGTGGTCAGGGGTGGGTTTGGGCTTTTTCATTTCCTGACTCTAGTATGTTAAATGAGAGGGAGTGACAGGAGGAAATATGGTCTTGCTGAAGATGTGGGTGGGAAGAGCGACAAAATGTATCTGTCAGTCAAGCGAAAAAGGGCTTTAAACATCTCTTGGTTGAACAGTGACACACACACACACACACACACACACATACACACACACACACACAGTGTCTCCCTTACAATGGAGAAAATAACATCATGAGGGACCAATGTATTTAGACGATGCTGCTGTGGTACAGGTCTAGTTATCTGTAGTGACACTGATTGTCAATTATAACCTCCCAAAAACACACACACACACACACACACACACACACACCACACACACACACACACACACACACACACACACACACACACACACATCCTTTTCCTTTCTCTCCCTCTTAAAGGGAAGTAACTGTGAAAAAGCCAGATAACATTAATCTTTTCTGGAAGATGGGGGACAAGCCACCCCAAAAATGCTGCGCTGACATTTTCAGAAATTGCCCATGAATCGGGGGTGCATGAAAGGAGAAAAAACAGAGTGCATGCATTTTAAGTGCATCTCAAGTACTTCCCTGTTTGTGTGTGTCTGTGTGTGCTTTATTTTTTTTTATTCACCGCCTCTGTAGCTTATGTCCAACTATCATAGGTATGAATTTAAATAAGTTTCCCTTGAATAAAGAATAGAACAAATCTCTTTACTTAAAATGCAATCATAATGAAAGTCTAAAAGCATCTGTTGAACTGTCAATACTTTTTTTTTTTTTTAATATTCAGATATATAATGCAAATTACATGCAACAGCCATCAAATTCTATCAAATACCTAAGGAAGACATGATAAAATGTCTTACTCCAGCTGGTTTTAGAAAGGTAGAAAGGTAGAAAGTAATTTGAGTTACTTTGCTTTCCTGAAGGTTTTATGGTATTCATATATACTATATTGGCAAAAGTTTTGGGACACCCTTCCAAATCATTGAATTCAGGTGTTGTTTTTCAGGGGTTGGGCTCGGCCCCTTAGTTCCAGTGAAAGGAACTCTTAATGCTTCAGCATACCAAGACATTTTGGACAATTTCATACTCCCAACTTTGTGGGAACAGTTTGGGGATGACCCCTTCCTGTTCCAACATGACTGCACACCAGTGCACAAAGCAAACTCCATGGATGAGCGAGTTTGGTGTGGAGGAACTTGACTGTCCTGCATAGAGCCCTGACCTCTCCCTCGGACCTTCTCGTCCAACATCAGTGGTCAAATGGTCAAAAATTCCCATAAAAACACTCCTAAAACTTGTGGAAAGCCTTCCAAGAAGTTTAAGTTGTTATAGCTGCAATGGGTGGACAAACTCCATATTACATTCATGTGCATGTAAAGGCAGACGTCCCAGTTTTGGAATGGCTTCCATTAATGTTAATTGTTTTTAAAATAGGATTATGTGAAACATCCACCATACAAGCCATCATGAATAAGATGTAATGAATAACAGAAACCATAACGGATTAGGGTGAACAAATAAATATAGACCTGTGATTTAATTTGTAGCCAGATCTTTGGTCCGAGCTACTGTTATAGAAAATGAATCAACAACTTCTGACCAATCAGAATCCAGAATTCAGCTATAAACAGAATTAAACATACCTTTGTATAAATTATTATTGACACAATTCGACAATTGTCTAAACTTCTACTACACGTGCTTGAGAGAAACAAAAAAAAAAAGATCTCATTTTGTTTTTTTCTCCCAAACTGCTGATCATGTTACTATTCTGCACAGTCAGTGCTTTAGAATTGATTTCCGGAAAGCTCATTAAGAAATTTCCTATTTTTCTTACATTTTCTCTACCGTCTTCCGTCCCTCCTCTTTTTCTATCTCTGGACTATTTATGTCCTTTCTCGTGTCAAATTAAAGTGATGGAAGTGAACTTGATTGTTAGCTAATTGCGATTGTCAATCCAATCTCGGCAGAGCCGAGAGACATGCGCTCCTGAGCACTTCATCAGTCTTCATTAATACTGAAGGGCGCAGAGGAAAATGGCTTCCTAATGGCTGATTTTACACGACACAAACAGAGGGCGCTGTCCAGAACCTTTCACTGGCTCAATACAACATAAAACTGCACTGAAAATGACACACGATGTGATGTTAAGCTACACAAAACTGGCATTTTAGAGTCAAAACGAGATACAGATGGTTCCATGAATTTATAGGTCATATGAGTATCTTAATGGGCATGCAGAAGGTTAATGGCTTGCTTCGTGATTCCTGTTTCTCCTTGAGGCTCACTCCATCATTATTTCTCTGTTTCTTTGTCTCTCTCTGCAGGGATCCAACTGAAAATGACTCTCTGTAGACACATTACCCCTTCACTGATCCCTCTGCCCCAGTGGGGTCATTTTAGGGCCACTGCCAGGTCACCTTCACAACCCAAAAGCGACCATGTGCGCTAACCACATCCTCCTTTTTTACTTCCCATACATTTGCATTAATATTTTAATCATTAGCATGAATGAGTTTCTAATGAAAATGGATTTCATTTTAGGTCATGTTATATACTATATACTTCACTGCCGGTTCGTCATACATATTTAACGTTGACTCAATATTTAATGCACATTTACATTTAGACGGTTTGAAGAGTTTTTTATTTATTAATTTTTTATTCAAATTGACTTTAGCAGAATTACATTTCGATAGGTTTGAGCCTTATCATGTATAATACCATTACCTGTTTAAAAAGATAAATACTGAGAATTTATTTTCTTTATTATCTCTGGCAGTACAACAGTCTGATCCATCCTGACTTTCTAGGGTTTTTTTTTTTGTGAACATGGAAAAAAAATGGATGAATGAAAAATTTTATTAGATTTATTAGAGTAAGAACCGAAAACATTTTCATAACAAAAGGTCATGTGATGTGTGTACCTCTCTGAGGCAGCACAGGAACAGCTCTGGCTGACAGAAATACAGAATTAAGCTAATATAAACCTGGAAGGTTTTAGCATGCTTTGGCTCAGAGCGACTGAAAAGATGAGTCGGTTTATCACTGCGGGATTTAGAGTCATTTGCTTCTTAGATGGAAGATAAAGAAATTCCCCAGATGTTTGTCATGCAGAACGTCATGGTTTACACGATGAAATGTTTGTAAGTAACGCCAAATTAAACCACATTAATGTATTCAGAATGGTGCAGAACGCAAGGGCCGGTGATTTAGAACTGTAATTAGTTGCCTGTAATTATTTACATTCAAGTCATTCTCTCTATATGCAAGAAAATAATAAGCAGCCAGTCAGAAACAAGACAAGTATTTCCTCTGTATACCTCCATACTAACTAGGTATGCGATGAAACTTCATAGATAAAAAGCCTTGATTTGTCACAAATTGGGTCAGTAACCCTGATCCCCAACCACCAAACCAATACAAGGTTTCGGTACAGTGGAACCTCGGCATACGAATGCCCTCGCTTACGAATTTTCACCTTAAGAATTGAATTTTTGCAAGAAACTTGCATCGGCATACGAAGCATTTTCGCCGGCTAAGTTGCACGTATGTCTGAGAGCTGTTCAAAACTTGTTTGCATCAGTGGAAAGCCAAGCGAAGCTTGGTGGCACGACTTCCTGTGGGGACCCTGGACATGGAATGCTTGGCTTGGATCAGTACTTTGTAAGCAGCCATACAGTTTACATACACTTCGTATCGGTCATATTGGTCATATTTTTGGGAGACTGGAACGGATTATCTGCATCTACATTACTTCTTATGGAAAAATTCATTTCGCAACTCACCTCCAGGATGAATTAAATTCAAGGTTCCACTGTATCTGATATTACGCGGCACCATGCTATGCAAGTCTAAATGTATTTCCTGATTACTGATCAAAGCAGAACAACTTTGCTGTGGGAAAATATCCAAGGAGGAAGAATACTTAGAAAGCTGATAAAACATCGTACAGCATTTAAACAGTATAGTGTCTTTAGTAGAGAGGGTACAGATGGTGGACATGAGCAGTATCCGAGACCAAGTGTTCGAGAAATGTGCATATACCAAGAAGCAGGGAATTGGGAATGTAAATCAAATGGGCTGCAGTTCATGGTAACACTATAATATCCATCCATTACCTGTACTGAGTTCCCTATACAGTGTCACAGGGAGCCTGGAGTCTACCCCAGCAGACTTGGGGCACAAGGCAGGGAACAACAACGGGGTAACAACCCATAATAGAGCACAATCTCACACCCACTGACACACTACAGACACTTTCGAGATGCTAATCAGCCTACAACACATGTCTTTGGACTGGAGAGGAAACCAGAGAACCTGGAGGAAACTCACGAAGCACTGGAGAACATGCAAGCTCTCCAGAACATGAAGTGGAGGCAGGAATCGAACCCTCCACCCTGTAGTAGTTATACATTGTAAAGTTCATTGCTAGCAGCATACAGTAGAACAAAGAGCTAAATAAATAAAATGTTCCATGATTGACTATTATCAATCTCAATTATTATTAGCAGGTTAGTATCACTATAAAAATAATAAATAAATGAATGCATCCTTAATGCAAACCAAATTAAGTAATAGAATAATATTCATTTATAAATAATGCCTCTTAATAAATATTTACACAATTTTCACTTGGTTCCAAGATTCACGACCTGTTTTGGATGAAAATATTAGCTATAATGAATTCAATTAGATTTTTGCCAGGAAAAGCCGAACCGTGTGATTAATTTTAATTGGGTTTAAATTGGATGCTTGCCAAGAATTATGGATTAAAAAAATGCTAATAATCAAAAATAGAAAGCTTGATAGTCACCATTGTTGGACTTCCTTAACACAAATAAGTGTTACAATGGGCTTTCTTCTAGAAATTCAAGCTCTTTCTTTTTTTTTTTGTCTTGAATTTTCACAGCCAAAAATCTGGAATAAATATTTCAAAACAGGAAACAAGAGGAAGGGATGAAATGAGCAGTCGTCAGCATGACCTAGAAGACTGAAAAAAAAAAGAAATAATAATAAGGTACAGATCATACTGAGCATTATGACAAACTGTTTGAAGGAAAAGAGCAGGACTAGACTTTCAACCGCTTGCAAAACAATTGCACTTGACCTTTTACAGCTGGGATTAAATGCCACTGAATTTGTATGCGACAAAAGGAATACTTGTCTAAGCTGTACTTTTATTTGGTTCTTTTTTTTCCTCGCATGTGAAACGTAATGACAGCTGAAGGACAGAGGGTTTTTTTTGGCAAGGGCATGGCAACACTGCGAGGTGAAGAGATCACTTCAGATCACTCACACCAGTGTATTCTTAGAGCTCGACACTGCAGGAGAAAAACAACCAGAGGGAGATAGTGTAGAGTGTGTAGAGGGGAAATGTGGTGGGCTACAAGGATAGGCAAAGAAAGTGATGGGGGAAAAAAAGGTATTGGCACATATTCATATATTTTATTGTTCATTTTGTATTCACTCTAATAATATTTTTTATATAGTAGTAAATTACAAAGGGTACTTTATGGCCCCATTTAAATTTAATAAATAGTGTGTGTGTGTGTGTGTGTGTGTGTGTGTGTAATAGTTAATATTAATGTTAATTCAACATTTATGGAAGGAGTCTCCAGTGTCAGCTCACCAATGCACTGTGTAGCAGTCAACATGGAGGGAGGAAAAGCCGGAAATATGTTTTCTGACATCTTTAGGATACATTTTACACTTTCTGGTTTCTCTTCAACATGTTTTTTATATATATTTTTTATTTATTTATTTGTTTGTTTGTTTGTTTATTAATTTTTTGTTTATTTGTTTGTTTTTATTTACTTTTATTTAATTTAATTTTAGTTTATTTATTTATTTATTTTTGTTTTTTTTTTTGTTTTTTTTTGCTAAGGGAACAGTTAGAACAGACATTACACTGTTCTGTGGATGTTCCTCCGAAGACAAACTGAAAAAAAGAAAGAAATTAAGACGGAGAGAGAGAGAGAAAGAGAAAGAGGGAAGAGGCAGGGAGGGAGGAAGGAAGAAAGGAAAACAGTACACTTGATGGAAGGAAGGAAGGAAGGATGGAAGGAAGGAAGGAAGGAAGGAAGGAAGGAAGGAAGGAAGGGTTGGCTGGATGGATGGGTGGATGGATGGAAGGAAGGGTGGGTGGGGTTGGCTGTATGGATGGATGGATGGATGGATGGAAGGAAGGAAGGAAGGAAGGAAGGAAGGAATGAAGGAAGGAAGGAAGGAAGGAAGGAAGGAAGGGAAAAAAATAAAAGAAAAAAAGAAAGAAAGAAAGAAAGAAAGAAAGAAAGAAAGAAAGAAAGAAAGAAAGAAAAAAAGAAAGAAAGAAAGAAAGAAAGAAAACACTTACACAAATGTTGGCAAAAAACATGCATATCAAAAAGGATCATGAATCAAACTGAGTGATCACATGAGGAAACAAATCACTCGTGGGAAAATTACATCTCAAAAATAAAACAACATGCAATACACATAAAAAATAGTAAATAAATGTCAAAATAAAATGTAAAAATAAAAACATGCATTCTATGAAAAATGACATGTCTAGTATAAGGAAAAGCGTTTTTTTCTTTTTCTTTTTTTCACGTCGCAGTATTCCACAAAATAAGAGCGATGTCACAACATATTAGATTTTTGCATATTATCCGACTCAATTGCTCACTTCATGCTGTTAAAGGTAATAGGATGTGACGGCGCTGTCATGAAGAGATTTGCTCGACTCTCTCTGGTTTGTGTTTCCCCGCTTAAAAAGTGATCTTTTTGATCAAAGATGCAATAACATTGGACATCCTACTGTGATCCCTCTGTCTTGTAGAACGTAGTTGTTCACTGATCATAATTAATGCCCTATTCTCAATTTCCAACCAACTTCTTTTCCTTTTTTTTTTAGAAAGTGCTAATGCTAATGCTAATGGTGGAAGTTGTTCCTTCGGAGCTCCAGGATTCCCATTTCAATGTGCTTGTTCCACGTGTTCTCACGTGTCTGAGAGGGGTCTATGGTTTCAAAGCCGTGATCAGTTAACACTGTTTAGTGACACAGTAATACATAATAAACTTGATTAATGCTGAAAGAAATACTTACCTAACCTTTAATAATCAAATAATAATTTCCGAATTAGTACTAAAATATAATATATGTATAGGCGTTAAAAATATTAAAAGAAAATATTTAAAAAATAGGCATTAAAAATATTAAAAGAGTTCCTTTGTAAGGAAGGCAAAGCATTCAGAAAAAAAAGACTTCTGGCTCTTCTCTTGTAAGTATAGCTTAGAGCTGTGACTGGACGGTGATTGCCCTTCAGTGTGGTATGAGTGCAACACAGTGATTAAAGTGAAATTCAATGCAACGTGGAATTGTAATCATTGTCAGTGCCCATTTCTTAAAAATGCAAAAGCTAGAGTTAGGGTTATGGACCATGTACCTTTTGATTATCCGATTTTCATTTGAGAAAGAGATTTACAAAAAATGAACAATACAATTTATTTCAATCATCTGTTAATCTAACTAACAATCTATTAGTAATCGATCAGGCCCATTTTCCTCTGTTTCTTCATTGCTGTATGAAAAACAAACAAAAAAAAATAAAAAAAATAAAACATTTTTAAATGCATTATGCATATTACATGAAATATGATACTGAAAGTTGATGCCCATGTACACACAGCTCTATTACACCCTATTATATCCTACTACACCCTATTGCACCCTATTACACCCTATTACACTCTATTGCACCCTATTACACCCTATTATACATTATTACACCATATTACACTCTGTTATTCCCTATTACACCTAATCACACCCAATTACACTCTAATATATCCCATTACACCCTTTTACACCCTATTACATGCTATTATACCCTGTTACATCACATCATACTCTACTATACCCTATTAGACTTTATTACACACTATTACACCGCACTATACCTTATTAGACCTTATTACACCCTATTACTCTCTGTTATGTCCTATTACACCCTATTACACAGACACCCTTTCAAAACGATGAAATAGAACCTGAGCCTCTTTCAGCATCTTTCCTTCATATATTTCTTGCTATTTATAGTTTTATATTTATAGAAGTTATAGCTAAAATGATGTACGAGAAAAAATGTAATGACCAATATAAGCTGATCTCTTGCTAAGCTAACTGATGCTGGCGTATAGAGTGTAATAGATTGTAATAGGGTATAATAGGGTGTAATAACATGTAATAGGGTGTAATAAGGTGTAATAGGGTGTAATAAGGTGTAATAGGATGTAATAAGGCTATGTATACATGGATGCTAATGTCCACCATAATCTTTTCAAGAAATATGGATAATGCACTACAGATTTCAAACATACCTTTGTTTTGTTTTCTTGCATTTGTCTTTTTTTCCTGCAGCAAAGAAGAAACAGGAAAATGACCTGTTCTTTTCTGACCTGTTCCATTATGTTCAATTACTAATAGATGACAGATATAGCTCTTGTTGTTTATTTTTTAAAATCTGTTCAGGAGATGAAAATCGGATGACCAAAAGTTACAACAGAGATTGTTTAGGGTTAGGGTTAGCAGTGAAAAGCAGCTTTCTGTGCTTTCCAGTGCAACATGTTGCTCTCATGTAACAAATACAAAGCAATACTCTGTGTGTGTGTGTGTGTGTGCACTGTGTAGTGCATTTCATATGTTCCTCCAAATCCGATTGCTTTTCAGGTACAGATTCCTCTCCATACGAAACAGCTTGTTGGTGATTTGAGTGTTCTGGACACCGATAATTACAACCGTACAGAGTATTTCACTGTATTGTGTAAAGCGGCCATCTGCCGAGGGAAAAAAAAACGGAGGATTGCATTTAGATGCCTTTCTCCACGGACAAAACAATGCTGATGAAAATATCCGCTTACCACATGCTACAAAAGCAAAAACGTAACCACATTGTTCCCACTGGCACCCTGCGGAGATAATTGACCAATGGGAATGCAGTTGGCGATGTGTTAGTGCTGGTAAACTGAGGCTAATCACGTCTTAACAGCAGCACGCAGGGCAAACAAGCGGCCCTTGTGTTTCCGAGCGTCTCCGCTCCACCCTCTCTTAACTTTTCACTGTAAGTTCACCAAGCCAAATTTTTATTTCTTTTCTCCATGAGACACCAGTCACGTTTTTGCAGAAACTGCTGTTGGACCGTCGAAGTCTTTCTTGTTTTGTCTCGAGGCACCCGGTTAGAGCAGGTTAATTGAACATGCTAATTGAGAACGCGGGAAGCTGAACAGCAGGGAAAGAGGCCAGAGTGCTGCGTGTATTTTTGGTAAGATTATTAGTATTTTTAAAAGACATTAATAAAACACTTCCCTAAGGCTCTGGTACTGTTTAGGGAAAAAACTTCACCTTGAGGAGGAAAAGAAGGAGAAGGAGAAGGCAAAGTCTAGGAGGCGAGATCTCTCCACCTGTTCTCCGGCTGTCTCCCGGGTGATGGAAACTGACGCTTTATTTTTAAAGATAGCCCGAGATTGATGGCTGCCTCCCAAAAAGCCAGAGCAGCTCTGGTGTTAAATAGAGTCCATCTTCCTGGCTGCCTCTGGGGCTGATGAATTAAACCATCCATATGATTAAGATCAGTAATTCAGCCCTCACAGCATCTCTATATTTCTCGTTCTGGGTATTTTTGCTCGGGCCCTGCAGGCTGGGATTGGTTTTTTTACTTTTTTTTTTGCTATTGTGAGAACTGATTTAAGATCACGTTGGTCACTCCATCTCTTTTTCAGAGAATTCTTTTTTGTGTGTGTGAGCGTGATCCACAGCCCACATCCAGCGACCCAGGCGAATTCGTTCTTCCGTCAGAGCGTAATGCGCATTAGGCGTGCTGCTGAGACTCAAGCCTGCTCTGCTTTCTGCAGTAGTTAATGAGCTGATGTGTGGTTAATTAGTTGCCATCATCTGCAGGCGAAAACTGTAAATATTTCCATTATCGTCTCATCATCATTAGGCAAACAATTAGAGTAGAGCCTGGAGTGAGGAAAGATAAGACATATGTGACACATTCTGTCATTCTGGGTCAAAAGTTGTTGCAATGGTCGGTTTTGCCTAAACACTGGGCATTTTATGATTATTTATTTGTTTGTTTATTTATTTATTTTTTTACACTTCTCTTGGTAACATATGAACCAGATACTATCTTCAAGATATCTTAAGACTAACCACAATTGGTATCTTTATAAGTAATCAGATCTAATGTTCCTGTAGAGTTCCTCAAAATACATCACCGTGTACAGTTGATCATAGCCATCACAGGAAATATGCAGCTCTTGTGTATTGTTTACTTCCTAAACGAGGAACTTAGATAGCCTTCCCTCAAGTCTTCATGCAACACACTTGAAATAGTTCCCCATGGAACCGGTGTAAAATTTTAATTAAGTTCATTGAATAAACTTTTTTCCCTTTAGCAAAGCTTCCCTTAACAGTTTGTTATGTTACGAACAGCGGATGTCGGATGTGGTAGCTTAGTGGTTAAGGTGTACTGATCAGAAGGTTGTGAGTTTGAATCCCAGGTCCACCAAAATCTGCCACTGCTGGGCCCTTGAGCAAGGCCCTTAACCCTCAATTGCTCAGTTATATAAAATGAGATAAAAATGTAAGATGCTCTGGATAAGGGCGTCTAGCAAATGCCAGAAATGTAAATGTAAATGTAAATGTACACTATCAGAAATAAAGGTGTAGATTTCCTGGTTACAAGGGTGGTACCCTCAAGGGGACACGGTTCATTTGGTACGTGAACCCTCTTTTCTGAGAAGGTGCATGTGGTGTACTTTAGACGATGTTTTAAAGGTATATCAATGGTCCTTAAGGAAGAATTATGTACCTTAAATGATGTAAAGATACAACTTAAATGTAAACGATGTACCCTTGATGAAAACCACCTAAACCTCAAGGAAACTTACACATAACAGAGGCTTGCATCTTTCAGGATCAGCATAAAAATGATTTTCTTTGGTTTTTAAAGCTCTTTAAAGCTCAGATTTTTTTTTCTTTAAAGCTCTGAAAAATTCTTAAAAATTTCTGTAAAATCCTGATCAGACCAGAAAGGCTTTAGTTACTTCTTCAGTATTTATAGTTGAATTTAATTTGGACTTTTTTTTATTTTAAAATTTTATTTAGACTTTATTCTGACTTACTGTATTTACACACTTATTTTTGTCCTTACTTTTCCACTTAATAAAACAAATAAAATTTGTATTTTATTTATTTATTTTTATTTTTTTTAAATCTAATTTTAACTCTGACTGGAGCTCTGGGCATGTCAGCCTTTCAGAAATCCCTGCTGACAAGGGTAGAAAAGACATATTTTGTTGCTACGCTTCAAAACTGATGAACTCATTAAATAGCTTTATTTTTCTCTTTTATTTCATTATGCTCATTTAAAATTTTCAATCAGTATAAAGAAATGAATGATGTTTTGGCTGTGAGTCTGATATAAAATCAGTCTGTTGGCTTTCAGGGTGTTTTAGACATGTTTTTCCCTCTGTTGGATAACCTTACACAGAATTGTAGTGGTTGAACATCAAATTTTAGCTTCTTTTTAGATGAACAAGCACTTGGGGCATTTCAGAGAGCAGAAATGGGTTTTGGGGGGGGGGGAAACAACAACAACAATAACAAAAAACTTTTCTATGAATATATTGCCCCTAGCAGACTAGAGAAAAAAACAGAAATAAAGAAATAAGTCCTGAGTGTCTATTTTCATATGAGCTTCATATTAACCACCACTGTGGAGTTGAACATGACAAAGTCATTCAATGCTCAACATGGACACAACAAAAACAGAAGCACACTCCATTTTTTGACCATATGAATGTATTGTGAAACTTAATTCGTGCTTCGTACTTTGAGCGTGCTTATTCAAATCCCTGAATAAGTCTCTCAAACCTACGACTCAGACACATCAACACTGCACTCTTTTAATCACCTAATCATAATACTAAAGTTATACAGCATTAGCACCAACACCCTCATGAGATTCCACGCCGTAGCTGGTTTACTACATGATCACGTTCACTCTATATCATTCAATCTAGTCATAAGAAACATGTTTTCTTTAAAAGTTTAGTATAAGCAATGACATGTTGACAAATATAATATAGATATATTAAACTATACACAGATCAGGCATAACATTATGACCACCTGACAAATGTTGTGTTGGTCCTCCCTTTGCTGCCAAAACAGCCCTGACCCGCCGAGGCATGGACTCCACTAGATCCCTGAATGTGTGCTGTGGTATCTGGCACCGAGATGTTAGCAGCAGATCCTCCATGGGCCCCACCTCTCAATTTACAGGACTTAAAGGACTTACAGGACTTAAGAGATACTTTTGATAGATACTGACCACTGCAGACCGGGAACACCCCGCACTAGCTGCAGTTTTGGAGATGTTCTGATCCAGTGGTTTAGCCATCACAATTTGCCCCTTGTCAAACTCGCTCAAATCCTTACACTTGTCCATTTTTCCTGCTTCTAACACATCAACTTTGAGGACCAAATGTTCACTTGCTGCCTAATATATCCCACCCACTAACAGGTGCCATGATGAGGAGATCATCAGTCTTATTCACTTCACCTGCCACTGCTCACAATGTTATACCTGATCGGTGTAATGTAATTTTTTTCTTAAATGTGACTGAACACATATTCACGTTGTTTTTTAGCTTGGTGAACACACACACTTCATTCTAGTCGTGATGATTAGCGAAGCCATTCCTCAGATCAGAATCAGGGCTGTGTTTTGGAAACCGTGAGTGCGACAGTTTCTAAAGTACAACTCCAACCCTCAGTTCCCATCTACTGAGCTCAGCTTTGTGGGCATCACTGCGGGAGTAACCAGACCCGAGCCAAGATCGAGACTGTTAGCAGCTCAGCTACAATTACCGCCCGGCAGGGTTTCACTGTTTCCCCATCCACTCGAATCAATCGAAGTTAGTCAGTGTGGACGGAGTCTGAATCAGTCAACCAGGGACTGGGGGTGAAAGGCAGGTCAGCAGGGGTTGCCAGCCATGTCTAAACCTACACCACACACCCAGACATTTTCCTTTTTTATTTTTTTTATTGGTTCACTTCAGCGTTTCTGAAAGAAAAACACTCTGACCTTTCTCAACTGCCCCATTACTGCTCAGTGTGATTTCTCCTCACTCTGACACGAGCTGACATGAGAGTGAGCGATGGAGGCAATCAGGACACTGACGAGGTCAAAATGCCAAATTACCCCATTTGCACTCTCTCTTTTGTTTCTGCATTTGGATCGTCCAACTTCCTGTTCATTGTCCTTCTAAATAGGCATGTACTGTAACCACAAAGGAATATGTGATGCAGAAGGAACAGACAATGAGAACTAAATAAACTCAAATACTCATATGAACAGAAGATGTACTAATGTTTCTGTTTTTCTTCTCGTTAGAGCATCGTTAGTGGTTAGTCTCCAGCAGCTCAACCTAAACACTACCTGGCTGAACTATAAAATAAAGCTAGATTCAAAATTCATATTTCTCTCTTTCTCTCTACACATGATACCTCTGAGATCCAGTGAACCTGACCCCTTCTGCTCTCCTGACCTCCCTGATCCATCCTGACGCCCTACTTCTGGTTGGAGTCACTTGAAGGCCAAATGATGGACCATCTGAGATGCCTGAGATTCCTGTGGATGGTAGCACTTAGAAACCATGAAGATAGTTTTGGACTGAAATTGCCACATACAGTTCTCCATCAGTGAACAAAACAGACTTCCTGTTAAAACCCGGAATCTCCTGGTTACACTTATAGGGATAACTGTGTACTATATGGGAAGTGGTACGAGGGATGTTGTAGCTTAGTGGTTTAGACCACTGATTGGAAGGTTGTGAGTTCAAATCCCAGGTCCACTAAGTGGCTACTGCTGGGCCCTTGAGCAAGACCCTTAACTTTCAATTGCTTAGTTATGTAAAATGACATAAAATGGAAGTCGATCTGGATAAGGGTGTGTGCCAAATGTCAGAAATGTAAATGTTATAGATGGGAAATGATTAATTATCACATTCTCTGGTGTCACCCGGTTTCAGTCAGGTTCCTTCTTCAAATCATCTCAGGGTCTTTTTCCTCACAACTATCACCTCTGTCTTGCTCATTAGGGACACATTTATTCCTGTAAAGCTGCTCTGTTACAAGTGTAATACAAATACAATTGAATTAACTTGAATTGAACATGTGCCGTGCACTAGGCAGCATATCTGGCTCTTGAAAAAATAAAATAAATAAATAAACCAGTCCAAAAATACTGTTATTAAAAGAATATCTTTCTAGGAATTCAACCAGACATTTTAATGACATAGTGCTGCAATTTCTCCATATTGACTCTCACAAGCACTGTGTCTCAGCTTCACTGTACATCCTGAAAAACATATAAATCTGATAAAATACTTTTAGACAGCTACTGATGTCAATGATAATCAATAATTCTTTACTCTAAGGACGATATTGTTGTTTTGAAAGATACACTATATTGCCAAAAGTTTTGGGACAGGTGTTGTTTTTCAGGGGTTGGGCTCGGCCCCTTAGTTCCAGTGAAAGGAACACTTAATGCTTCAGCATACCAAGACATTTTGGACAATTTCATGCAACCAACTTTGTGGGAACAGTTTGGGGATGACCCCTTCCTGTTCCAACATGACTGCACACCAGTGCACAAAGCAAGGTCCATAAAGACATGGATGAGCGAGTTTGAGTTGAGTTGAGTCCTGACCTCAACCCATTAGAACACCTTTGAGTGTAGACTGTGACCCAGGCCTTCTCGTCCAACATCAGTGCCTGACCTCACAAATGCACCTCTAGAGGAATGGTCAAAAATTCCCATAAACGCACTCCTAAATATTGTGGAAAGCCTTCCAGAAGAGTTGAAGCTGTTATAGCTGCAACGGGCGGGCCAACTCCATGTTACATTCATGTGCATGTAAAGGTAGATGTCCCAAAACCTTTGGCAATATAGCTAGCTTACTCAGTCCCATTAGACATGGTGTTTGGTAGAGACTTGTTATGAACTTGAGTGATGTAGCTGAGGTTGAGGAACAGGAGCTGTACTGAAGTTCCAGCGTTGAATAAGGTTATGCTCTTTGGCCACACCCACTTCTGAATACATACATATATACTGATCCAGATAGAAGCATTGTGTTACTCTCAACATGTCTTGAAGCAGTGGAATATTTCTCCTCCCCATTTTCTTTGTAATTTTACATTCATTCTTTGTCGTAAATGGCTTGTCAAATACTCCAGAACGTGGCACAGTATTTAGCATTTCAGCCCTGCACAATGAATCAACAGATGCCAGGATGAGCAGCGATTCATTTCCTACCCTGAGAAATGACAGATCCCGGCTCCGGTCGATGCTGGTGATCTCCAGGTTGCCCATCACCACCTCGCAGTTCTCATAGTACTTGCGCAGGGTCCGGTACTGCTGCTCTAGATCCGATAGGGTACTCAGTTTGTTTTCTGTGCCTGTGCACACTGCAGAGAGAGAGAGAGAGAGAGAGAGAGAGAGAGAGAGAGAGAGAGAGACAGAGAGAGAGAGAGAGAGAGAGAGAGAGAGAGACAGAGAGAGAGGGAATTGAGACAGAGTTTACATTCTCGAACAAATTTAAGCAATTTATGTCAATTTAAGTTATTTTACACAAAGTTGCCACTTTATATAGAATTAGATAGACTTCTCCCGTATCTAATGAACGCAGTGTGTAGAAGAATGAACACACAAACAACACTCTAAACAAAGACCCACACTTGTGAATTGGTAACAATTTACTGTCTGTAGATGTTCAGACAGATATGAGGTTTAAGATGCAAATTATGGGTAAAGTTTATTAACAAAATAAAGCATTTCTCATGAGATCACCTCAACCTCCTAAACGTGATACTTTCCAAAATCGAGAGCAGGAAAGTTAAAGTTGCTGAATGCTTCTGAATGCTTGATTCTGATTGGTCAGAAGGTGAAGCTGATTAGTTTCCAGGAGTTTGGACAGTAATACAGCTGACAAACACATTTATATATAATACAGTCCTTACCGTTTCTGTAGTACTTAGTAATTGGTGTTTCATTATGTTTTCTTTAAGAGAAGGTTTACTGAACGTTTTTGGAAGGAGTCTCCAATGTCAGTGCTTTGTAGCAGTTTTTTTTTTTCATGAGAAAGCCTTGTGGATGGAAGACTTTGTGTTTTCTCAGTAACATGAACAAATTAAATTCAAATTTTATTATTCATATACACAGTCATACACAGAATGACATGCCGTGAAATGCTTTTATTAATTAATTAATTAATTAATTAATTAATCAATTAATTAATTTATTTATTTATTTATTTGCCTGTGTTATAGAAATAGACTTAAATGGAGATAAAAAAAAATAAAATAGGAAATGAATAGTAAACTATCCAAAAATACATAAAAGAATTAATGAATAAATAAAAGCATTTCACTGTCTGTCATTCTGTGTATGATTGTGTATGTGAGTAATAAAACTCCATAAATGTGATAATATTAATAAATAAATGAAATAATGAATAAAAAATAGAATTAAAAATAAAAATGGAATTATGTATACAGAACAGAGAAGAAAACCAAGAGACAAAATATTAAAGAAAATACAGCACATGAATACAGTACAATAACTGATATGAATATGTATATGAATATGGTGATATCAATATATATTTTGTCTTATTAACTTCAAGAGAGAGATAAATAGCTGAGAAAAAAAGGAAATGGTTGTTTATAGCTGTTATAATCTAAGTAATAAAGAGTGGAATAACTGGTATAAGTGGAATAAAAGACTTCTAGATGTGTTTTTTATTCTATTCTATTCTATTCTATTCATTTATGTAATTGGGGGGCATAAACAGTGCTGTGGTTTTTTATTTTCCTATAACACCATACCTCCAAGAGTTCCAACCTCACAGATGATTACTGATTCAAAAGTCTTGAATGAAACTTGAATGAAACACTTATCAGTGGGAGTGGTCATGCAAAACAGGTAATCTTGCATATTAGTCTTTAAATCCTATCCACATTGAAAACAATATTATTTATGGAGCTTGGAAAGAAGGGTGGAATCACTACACAAGTATTGCATCAGCTTGGCTACTTTTATCTAAACCTTTTCTTTTACAAACCAAGCTGAACAGTTAAATTCCCAACCGGGACTGTAATCTGAAAAGTAGCAGTCAATCATGCAGTCACTAGCCACTTGACCACTGCTCTACCATTTCTCAGCTATTGATTTTGACATAGAGCATAAAGTGTTTTTCTTCCACTATTGATCAAATTGCTGTTAAAATTGATACGCTGCGCAACAGGAGACTTTGAGGAGAAGTAAAAACTGCCGAGTCTCCCAGTGGGATGGTTGGCAAGCGTGCCCTGGTTGAATATGCTACAGCTGGGTTCATCCTACAGGTTTGTCCTATCAAACCTGACAAGTAATTAAACACAGCTACTTCCACCCATCATGCAGTTTTGAGCACTCAAAGACATCTGCCATCTGCAGCATCAGCTGGCACTGCCCGGCAGGCTCCGACAGCACAGGAGAATAAACCCCGTACTCTCACGCTCCACCGAACTGCTGTCACAACAGCCTGCGGCGTCAAAGAGAGAGAGAGGAGGGGAAAGACAGAGAAAGACAGAGAGAGAGAGAGAGAGAGAGAGAGAGAGAGAGAGAGAGAGAGAGAGAGAGAGAGAGAGAGAGAGAGAGAGAGCCAACAAACAGACTCGCTGTAAATTAGGCAATGGCACGGAAAGCTCACCAATCCTTGCGTTTACAAGCACGATTCAAAAAATACATCAGCACAACAGTCACATGACCCAGTAATCCCTAAAGAGACATTCTCCACACAGTAAAGAAGGACTCCCTGGTACGATTTGATCCCACCCATCTACACCAGTGAGGTTATGACGACAGGAGAGCCACCAAGCCGTCAACACTGACTGATCTCCTCTTAAAGCAATGTCATGTTTTCTTTCCAGCCGTCTTTTATTGCACTTAGAACAACTGCCGCTGTTTGTTTCAGTCACATGTCAATATCTCAGGTTCCCTCGGGTTCTATTTAGCCTCTTTGTCAAAACATAATTCAAGCTATCTTTAGTTGCAGATTACAGAGGATGAGTAGAGGGCATGAAGCCTTTATTATGGCCACACATACATTACAGCACAGCGGAATTCTTTTCTTCGCATATCCCAGCTGAGGAAGTTGGGGTCAGAGCACAGGGGTAGCTATGATACAGCGCTCCTAGAGCAAAGAGGGTTAAGGGCCTTGCTCAATTGCCCAACAGTGGAGCTTGGTGGTACTGGGGCTTGAACCCCGATCCTCCGATCAACAACCCAGAGCGTTAACCACTTGAGCCACCACTGCCCCAATTCTGAGGATGAAGAATTGTTCATGTAAAAGCTGTGATGTGGACCAGGAAGCACACGGAGATACCAAGTCCTGTAAGAGACGACCTGTAGGAGGTGGCGCAAGTTCGGTTGCAATGAAATTGAACAACAATCCCAGGAATGCAAATTATACACGGGTCTGCACTTGTTCAGGAAGCAAAGTAATCTGCGAGCGCATTTTATCCAATGGCATCATTAATTTCATCAAACAACGTAAGTGTAGCATGAATGGCAGAGGAATGATGTGGGATACAGAAGAGATGCCTTACTGCACAAAATAGTGCCAAAATAACAATAACAAATACACTGCCCGTCCAAAAAAACCTCACCACCTGGATTTAACTAAGCAAATAGCCACCCATTGTATAACTACTTCATGGACGATTATGTTTCAGCTGGCAAACAAGTTATTTAACCCTAACTCATGCAAGGATTAGCTTCTCATTTCTTAAACAACCATGTCGGGAGACACATCCTGTGGTCGTGGAAAAGATGTTAATCTGTTTCAGAAGGGTCAAATTATTGGCATGCATCAAGCAAAGAAAACATCTAAGGAGATTGCTGAAACTACTAAAATTGGGTTAAGAACCGTCCAACGCATTATTAAAAACTGGAAGGATAGTGTGGAACCATCATCTTCGAGGAAGAAATGTGGTTGGAAAAAAATCTTGAATGATCGTGATCAGAGATCACTTAAACGTTTGGTGAAATCATATCGTAAAAAAACAACAGTAGAACATGGCTATGTTTAATAGTGAAAGTAAGAGCATTTCCACATGCACAATGTGAAGGGAGCTCAAGGGATTGGGACTAAACAGCTGTGTAGCCTTACGAAAACCACTTATCAGTTAGGCTAATCTGGAAAAAATGGCTTCAATTTGCTAGGGAGCATAAAGATTGGACTCAGTAGATTGGAGATTGGAGCAGTGGAAGAAGGTCATTTGGTCTGATGAGTCCAGATTTACCCTGTTCCAGAGTGATGGGCGCATCAGGGTAAGAAGAGAGGCGGATGAAGTGATACACCCATCATGCCTAGTACCTACTGTACAAGCCTGTGGGGGCAGTGCTATGATCTGGGGTTGCTGCAGTTGGTCAGGTCTAGGTTCAGCAACATTTTGTGCCCAAAGAATGAGGTCAGCTGACTACCTGAATATAATGAATGACCAGGTTATTCCATCAATGGATTTTTTCTTCCCTGATATTCCGGGCATATTCCAAGATGACAATGCCAGGATTCATCGGGCTCAAATTGTGAAAGAGTGGTTCAGGAAGCATGAGACATAATTTTCACACATGGATTGGCCACAACAGAGTCCAGACCTTAACCCCATTGAGAATCTTTGGGATGTGCTGGAGAAGACTTTGCGCAGCGGTCTGACTCTCCCATCATCTATACAAGATCTCAGCAAAAAAATAATGCGACTCTGGACGGGAATAAATGTTGTGACATCGCAGAAGCTTATAGAAACGATAATCGTTGCCATGGCGAATGCGTGCTGTAATCAAAGGTCCAACTAAATATTAGAGTGTGTGACTTTTTTTTGGACAGGCAGTGTATCTACAGTGACTCAATATAGTTGTGTTCTCTAGGTGCATTTGTGATGACGTAAAATGGACTCAAATGCACCAGGGTTTGATAGAATCAAGATACTAACGTTTCAGGAGGAGCACACATGGATTCGAACCTGCCCAGTGTGAAACCCACCCTAGAATGTACGATATTCATGATTCAGTGATTGGTTCATGATTCAAGATGACAACACTAACTGTTTGAAAAAGGTTTGTGTTTATATCCACCCAATTTCTGTAACGTAACGATGGATATCAACAAAACACATCACATTTTTTTTAATCTCACGTCCATTGTTCGAGGACTTTAGCATATAATCTGACCTAGCGATCATGTTATCCTACACTCTGTTAGAAATAAACACTACACATAAAACACCGATCAATCTCTATCTTGCTAAGACTCTCACAAACTTTTATTCATGCAAGTCTCTGCAATTTTTTCTCTTCACAACCTTTGATGAAGACAGCTCAAAGCTCCAAAACTCATATTGCCCTTCACCATGTCAGGCATTGTTCCTTATTCCTTTCATTTATTAAAAAAAGAAAGAAAAAATAAGATTAACAAAACCTTCATCTTCAAGATAGCCTTCTCTGTAGAAACAAATAAAACCTTGTTCGAATAAAACCCTGACCCCTTATTTCATGGTGACATAGAAAGGGGGCAAAGAAAAGCATGAAGAAATTAAGAAATGAAAGGATAACATGTACAGGTCAGCTGTTGGCCTCGAAGTTTTCAATAAGTGTTATCATGCATTAGAGAGAGGGAGGTATTATAAAGTTCAGTTACTGGTAATAAACGGTTATTGCACCCTTGAGGTATTAGTACTGATATTACAAAGGATCTGTGGGATTGAGGCTCACAGGGATGGGAGGAGAGATGGTGGTGGTGGTGGTGGTGGTGGTGGTGGTGAGGGAGGGATGGAAGTTGTTATATTTGCACAGCTGACAAGTCAAACACTGCAATAAAATATTTAAGTGTCATGCCATCATGCCAAGCTTGAATAGGTCAACTATGCATGAATACTTAAGATTAGGGTTAGGGTAAAGGGGAGGAGCTAACAGTATTTTTCTGTGAATACTTAATTGTCCAGTTTAACCAGCTATAACTCTAGAAATGCATCACTACCAATCCTGATACTCCCAGTTTAGATCATTGCATCATCTTGCCTTCTGTACAACTGCACTTCTGAGATTAGAAGTATAACCTGTGCTGATTTATTAATTTTCCATTTCTAATGCTTCTAAATCACTGACCAATTTACTTTTTCTGTTTAAGTTGCTGAATGTTTGGCCAGTTGGGTTTGACCCTTTTACCTGCATTTACATTTAATATATACTCATTTGACTGCTTTTACAGCTACAATTATGTCCTATATTTTTCTGAAATTAACTGAGGAGGCATTGGTGGCTCAGTGGTAGGTTTCTCGCCTATCATGCGGAAGGCCCGGGGTCGATTCCCAGCCAATGCCTCAACCCCAGCCACTGGATGGAGTGCCGGTCCCAAGCCCGGAAAAATGGGAGGGTTGCGGCAGGAAGGGCATCCGGCGTAAAACCTGTGCCAAGTTGTTGTGCGGACCAGTCGGTCCGCTGTGGCGACCCCGAACAGGGAGCAGCCGAAAGCAACTTCACTTCTATTTTTCTGAAATTAACTCTCTCTCTCTCTCTCTCTCATTCTGAACCACAAGTCTTTGGGTCCTTAATTAAGGTTAAAATGAACACTAGAATTTCATGTTTTTGAGTACTGGTTGGATTTCCATCCATCCATCTATTCATCCATCCACCCATCAATCCGTTCGTCCGTCCGTCCATCTGTCCATCCATCCATATATCCATCCATCCATTCATCCATCCATACATCTGTCTATATATCCATCCATGCATCCATCCATCCTACAATTAATCCGTTCGTGCGTCCGTCCATCCATCCATCCATCTGTCTATATATCCATCCATGCATCCATCCATCCAACCATCCATCTACACTGATTATCATATTAAATCGCAGGGAACCTGGAGTCTATCCCAGGAGACTCGGGGCACAAGGCAGCGGACACCCTGGACAGGATGCCAGTGTGTCACAGGACACAATCTCTCAGACACACACACACACACACACACACACACACACACACACTCACACACTATGGACAATTTAGAGATGCCAATAAGTCTACAACTCATTTCTCTGGACTGGTAGAGGAAACCAGGGAAAACCGGAGGAAACCCCCAGGACAGGGTGAAGAAATATTTAAATAGATGGCAGTTTTGAAGCTACCTATGCATTGCAACAGAAATGTGGGTATGTAAGGAATAAAATAGGTGCAGTTATAATCAGCCTGTTTCAAACTAAAAAGCCCCAAAAAGCTCTTTATAAAGTTCTCCATTATCAGTAAGTTTTACTTTTGCCTTTCTGGGTGAAAAACGACATTTTCCACCCCCTCGTTTTCCCCATAGTTGAATCTTCACTAATTTCCACCTACTGGTCTCCTATCGTAAGACAGCTACCAATCAGGGTGGGTGAAAGCTATCACGTGATCCTCCACACTAGCTATAAACTGCATCTATTCAAACTGCTCATGCTGCATGAAGAGGTAGTGTAACATACCGGAAAGTGCTGTCCGCCTCTTCCTCATGCATGCTCACTATGTCAGAGTGGCTGGTGTCACTGTGATTGACAGGTGAGAGACAAGGAATGCCCCTCCCACTCTACACAGCATGACCATTTTTGCTTTCTTGGATCTTGGCTATGGATAGCTGTGATAGAATCGAGTTTGTTGAAGCCATTTTGCTTATTAATAGGTCTAAATTTCACGTACAATTTCCAGTGTAAGCTGTTACTACAGAAATGATAACGTATACCTGATATTTAGATGCACTAATGACAGAGCTGCTGTGAGAGAAAATCCTGACCAATCAGAACTGAGAATCCAAAAGCACCTTGGTATAAATAAGACATATTTTCTACAAATACGATGGACCCTGTTAGACCAGTTTAACCCTTTTATCCGTACACTGGAGAACTGGAAATTGACTTATGGGCCATTTTCATCATCAGTAGAAAGAACTGATATAAAATGAGTTGGCTTTCATTGTAAGATGTATGTTTTTACCTCTTTTGGATAACCTTACACAGAATTTTAGTGGTTGAAACTAAACACCTTTAAATTTTATCTGCTTACGAACAAGCACAGGAGCAGCTCAGAGAGCAGAAATGGGTTTGATATCAACATTTACTTTGAAGATGCAAACATTTGAACTTTTCTATGAACATATCACCCCTAGTAGGCTACGTAAAAAATCAGAAATCCTTCTGAAACACTACAAATTCTTAAAACCCTGAGTGTCTACTTTCATATGAGCTTCATATTAACC
The DNA here is from genome assembly GCA_033459395.1 of Hemibagrus guttatus. Lineage (NCBI taxonomy): Eukaryota > Metazoa > Chordata > Actinopteri > Siluriformes > Bagridae > Hemibagrus > Hemibagrus guttatus. Next base: position 3,981,582 of record JAUCMX010000006.1, on the reverse strand, counting down.
ACCACTGTGGAGTGGAACATGACAAAGTCATTCAATCATCAATATGGACACGACAAAACAGGAGGCAATTCTTTGGCCACTAGAAAAAAGAATTAAACATGGACAATGGAGGTTCTGTCTGGAACAAGCTTATATCCTGAAGAACCTTCACAGTTTTCTGCTAAACATTCTGGCATTTTGAACATTTTCTATCTGTACTGACACACACCAACTACCAATGTTCTTTATCTGATTGATTGATTGATTGATGGCTCTTTTTTATAGATAGAAGACTTGAAAATCCAAGACATAGCCTTGAGTAGCCTTGAGCCCCATGTTCAAGTGGTACACTAGGTAATTATTCAGAGTCATGTCTCTATTTGACAGCACCACTGCTTAATATGATTCCAGACAAAAAAGGATGAAAACTTCGTCTCTACAGCCACAGCACCAGGCACGGAGATGTCAGCATGGCACTGATGGCTTTATTTCCACTGCTTTATTATCCTAATCATTGTCTAGGATTTGAGGGTTTTTTTTCTTTTTTCTGTTTGTGTGTTTATCATTTCAGATATGATGGATCAAGGCAATGAGTCATCAATCTGAATTTATGTATTATGTTTAATTAATGAGAAGATTATAAGCCTGGGGGTTTAAATAAAGAAATAAATAAATAAGGGGTTATGTGTGCAAATGCCTGAATATATGCTTGTATGAGACAAAGAAGAGCTTTCGATACACAGCAGGTGGTAGAGACATTAATCACCTCATTAATGGCTTAGAGATTTTCTTCTGCTGAAATCCCACAGGATCCAGTATCTCAGTCATTACAAACGGCTCAAAAGAAACTGGGGATTTAGTAAAGACACTAAAGAAAGCCAGCAGTTTTTCTTTTGATCAACAGGTAAGGCAAAGACTCAAAGTTCAAAAGTTACACGACGTTTACACAGGGAAAGTTTGTCGTATCCCAGGAACACCTCGACTATTTTCGAGATTTTCAGATTAATAAAACCACCTACGTCTGCAAGGCTGCAAGATTTATGTTTGGTAGAAGCATATGAAATGATTTTTTCCCCCTAACTTTCACTTTAAACAACATTGAAACACTGAAAAAAAAAATAGAAGAGAGAAAACACGGACTGCAGAAGCAGTTCGCTTATCCTCGGAAAACATTTCTACATCGATACGTGAATGAGAAGACACTCTCAACTGCAATTATCACATTAATCACTTCAAATTATAGTTTGGTTAACAAAGCAAATTTCCAGTCCTACTCTTTAATTCCATGTGCAGCTTCTAAAATAGCACTCGATGCAACACATGCTGTCATTTTGCGACAGTTGATTGTGTGCGCAATTCAATTAAATGCATAGGACTCACAATGTTGAGTAGTCTAATAAATAAAATAAAAACGCCAATATTTAGTTCATTGGATTTCCCTTTCTGTAAAGAAAATCCTTTATCTTTCTCTCACGACTTGAAGGATAAGCTTGACCGAACAGTTTTCTGGTCTTTTCCGGTCTTTGTGATAAGCAATGTCTCTGATTTCTGCTTCTTTTGAGGGGAAGAAAAAAAAAATACAAATTAAAAAAAAAAAAAAAAAAAAAAAAAAAAAAAAAAAGATTAATTAATTTTAAAACATTTGTTAAAAAAATACTGCAAATTCTAAAAGTAAAAAATAATTCATTAAATGAATTGAAATCAAATAAATAAATAAATAAATAGATAAATAAATAAACAAGTAAGAAAGCAAGAAACTAGGCTTCAAATAGTGTATTGGCTTTGAATCACATTCAATAGGATGTTTGAACATCTTTACAGCCCAGAATATAGCGTAGTTACATCAATCTGTCTGACAGTAGCGATTCTCCTCACTCAAGCTTCTCAAAGAAATTAACCTTAACTCACAAATGTGAACCTTCCTGATGCACCAAGCCTCCCTCCTGACTACACTCGCATTACTCTGCTTGTCGAAATGCGAACAGTACCTGAAGTACTGAATGTAATGTGATTCTTGAAGTATGATACTTTTATGCTTCTTCAAAATGATAGAATTCACATTTCTGATGAGGATCACTTTTCTTCCTCAGAAGACCACCCAGCATCACGAATAGAGAAAACAAAATAAAGGTGGCTGATTCAATTTCACTGTCACTGGTTTAATCAAGGAAATCACTCTCTTCTACCCTCTCTCTCTGATGAAAACACACCACCCGGCTAGGCTTTACCCCATCGTCAGGATGCTTCTCTCAGAGTGTGTTTGTCAGGGGTGATGTAAGAACCTCGGCTGCTGTGGATGCTAACGTGTCGAGGTGTTCCTTCAGCAGCAAGACAATGACAGACAACCTCAGGATCATGACTGACTAGAGGGCGAGATAGCCAATACTCCACCACCAAAATCCTTTGGGAAGCAGCTGAGGCTGCCCTGTGATCCATTTGAGAAGAACAAAAGTTGCAGAGGAAGAGAAGGAAAGTGAAAGAGAGCGAGAAAGTGAGAAACCTGGAAAGCTTATTCACCTTGACATGGTAGGAGAGCACACTGGTCCCACTTCTAATCTAAAGATAATGGCAAAGCCATTTCTCTCACCCTCTGCCAGGAAGTGTGGCTACACATACACACACACACACACACACAGGTTTCTATTCTCTGAATTCAGCTCTCAGGTTATAAACAGCCATATTCTCAGAAACCAAGCCTTGTCAAAGGGTGTTACACTTTTTGCGCTTTTCTTCAGGTTTGATTTTTACGCTTTCCAACAAGAGAACAAAAACAAAGAAAGTTGCACTTGGCCACAGGTATCAGAGAATAAAAAACAGATCAGAAATAAATAAGAAAAGGTGCTAATTACTGAAATCTGGCATAAACACAGGCTGCATAATTCTCATCCAATCCCATCACAGTTTTATTGTAGAAAAAACACCCAGTGCAAATGATCCATCGAGCGGCACATCCCTCTGGTAGGAAATCCAATAGGTAGCACACGGCAAGTAACGGTTCTATCAGTGAAGCGTGCTAGCTTATTGAACACAAATCAAATCACGCATGGATCTTACTTGTTTCCCGAACTTGCAATGATGATAGTAAAGGTCACGCCAATAGCTAGTGACTCACCAAATGAAATAAAGTCACAAATGTCACTTCTTCAAGTGGCGGTATTTCTGCTTGCGAACATCAGTTAGAATAGGTTTAACCATTGTACATTTCTAACTGGGTATTTAGGTCATTGGTTGTTTTGTTGCAACGTACTCAGATTTAATGCAGCGCCTAAGCCAATATTATTTTGGGGATGTGGAAGCTTAGTAGTTATGGTGTTGTCACTGTAGTCACTGATCAGAAGGTTGTGAGTTTATATCCCAGGTCTGCCACTGTTTGGCCCCTGTGCACGGTGGCTTAGTGGTTTGGTGGTTAGCACGTTTGCCTCACACCTCCAGGATAGGGGGTTCAATTCCCGCCTCTGCCGTGTGTGTGGAGTTTACATGTTCTCCCAGTGCATCAGGGGTTTCCTCCGGGTACTCCGGTTTCCTCCCCCGGTTCAAAGACACGCATTGTAGGTTGATTGGCATCTCTAAATTGTCCATAGTGTGTGATTGCGTGACTGAATGAGAGTGTGTATGTGTCCTGCGATGGGTTGTCACTCCGTCCAGGGTGTATCCTGCCTTGATGCCCAATGACACCTGAGATAGGCACAGGCTCCCCATGACCCGCGTACAGATCGGATAAGCGGTAGACAATGAATGAATGTTTCAGATGTTTGGATGTCCTTTACCCAATGTTTCCCCTTGTTCTTTGGTGAAAGAGGTGATAATTTATTATCGGCTAAGGGTGTGGAGTCATCATGCTGTGTTTAGAGCTGTGTGTACTGTTAGCTCTTTTGTTCAAACAATCCACAGTACGCTTGTAATTTCTACACAGATTGGACAAAAAGATGTGCAAGTGGAAGCTTATTGGTTAAGGTTGTGAGTTCAAATGCCAGGTTCACCAAACTGCCACTGCTTGGCCCCTGCTTGGCCCTTAACCATCAAATACTCAGTTGTATAGATGACATTAATGTTGCTCAGGCTAGGAGCATCTGTCAAATGTCAGAAATATAAATGTACTTCTACAATCTCCACCAAATAAATTTAGGAAAATAAATAAGTAGATACAACTCAGCAAGGCAACTCATTCACATTCATTTCACAGGTATACGTGACCGGATTTCACAGTCGCTGCTGAAGATGTTTATAGATGCATCAGTGGAGTGCTTTGCTTGTTAGTGGTGATGTTTTTTTTTTATTTTGTTTTCCACCAATGTTCAGAAAGAAAGAAAGAAAGAAAAAAATAGAGGAAGGAAAGAAGGAAGGAAGGAGGGAGGGAAGGAAGCCACTCTTTAACAGCAAAGTTACTGGATGCCAAATATTGAAACAAACAAAAAAAAACCAAATAAATTTCTAACTTTGGCATGTAATAGATTTTCTATTAACAAAATACTTGAAGTGCTTTATTGATTTATTTATTAATCTATCTATCTATCTATCTATCTATCTATCTATCTATCTATCTATCTATCTATCTATCTATCTGTCTGTCTGTCTGTCTGTCTGTCTGTATGTCTGTCTGTCTGTCTGGTTAGCTAGCTATTTGCTGATTGGTTGCTTGGTTGACTGATTAATTGTTTTTCTTAAAAATCAGGTTAAAGTAACTAATCCAAATCCATATCATTCATATGACTCAAAGCACATGAATAGTTATTATAGTTATATTTAAATAAAGGGTGGAGCTAACATTCCTACACTTTATTACTACTTTATTTGTAATGAAATTGTCATGAACTTGAATTGTACCTGAAAACTGTTTCACATAAAATGACCATTTTCCTCTTGGCCTGTGAGTCCACTTTGCCTTGTGTGTTATTTTTTGTCATTTGCTGATAATAAAATGGTTCTGTTGATACTGGATGGTCCCCAAAGCAGCCTTATCTCCAGTGTGTGATGCGACTTCACCTCCCCACACGCACATTTGATACAGTGGAGAATGATTCATTTAAGGACAATTACTTTAGCGTGTCTCCCTGAGACGTTAATACACTCCCTGTTATTATCAATCATAGCTAAAATTATAATAGAGCCGGGGCTTGTGAAAGGCACGACACACGAACTGCTTGTGTTATCGCTGCTCTGGGACTAAGGATAAAGCTGAAGTGGGGCTATTTCTGACAGCAGGGCAAGTTTCTAAAGCTGAGTTTTATAGCTAATCATAACAGTCGCTCCGTTTAGTCAAAAACCATCCAATATTTCCTGCGAGACCAGGGTGGCAAAATTCCCCACAATTCCCTGTTGCTGCCACCCTCTCAGGCTCCCCCAGACTCTGTCCAGCACGGTGACCATATGTGGACACTAATCACTGCTTCCAACCACTTGAGCCTGCTATCACACAGTGGAACTCACACTGACCGCATCTCATGTTTCATTACCCATAATCCCACACAGGCCTTTCTCAATCCCTTAGCGTTTTACTGACACCAGACGAAGAATGTTCCGGGACAGAATTCACTCCTAAAAGCCTTGAGCCGATCCTGAAAGGGATCTGAGGGAATAAGCTGTGGGTTTATCTCAGCTGAGCTCAGACAGATTTATGGAGGGAAAAAAACAGAAAATGCAGCCATATCTTTCTTTTACCAAATATAGAGCCTTTAATTCTTAAAGGTGTGCTAGTCTTTCTTTGTTTTTTTTTCTAAAGATTTCATTGATCAACTGTTGGACGATCCTTCCATCAATCTATAAATAACAGCTAGTGATATTTGCATGTGCTAGCTTTGGATAGTTTTGGACAGATTATTGAAATATCGTGCTACAATTCAATATGAACGTTTATTATATCAAATTAGCATAATTATCAGAAGAAAAACAATCACCAAAACTTGTGGAATCACAGCATATTAATTGCCCTCCCTTATGAATTTTAGCCTTAAGAATTGAAATTTAGCATGAAATTTGCATCGGCATACGGAGCATTTTCGGCATACGAACAAACTGAACTGCACCGAACTCTGGCTAAGTTGCGCGTATGTCTGGGAGCCGTTCAAAACTTGTTTGCGTCAGTGGAAAGCCAAGCAAAGCCAACCGAAGCAAGTTTATGAATTTTATGATTTCCTTTTTGGTCATAGAAAGCTGTTTTGAAAGAATCAACCCACTATACGTTTTTTGTTGACAGATTGGTGGCGTGGGTGGTCTGTTCTATTTTTAGCCCAAGCTTGGTGGCATGACTTCCTGTGAGGAGCCTTGACATGGAATGCTTGGCTTGGGTCAGTTCTTTGTAAGCAGCCATACAGTTTACACACGCTTTATACTGGTCATATTGGTCATATTTTTGGGCGGCTGGAACGGATTATCTGCATTTACATTATTTCTTATGGAAAAATTCGTTTCGCAATACAAATTTTCAACTTCAATGGAATACAAATTTTCAACTCGCCTCCAGAATGAATTAAATTCATATGCCAAGTTTCCACTGTATGTGTTTAAAAAATTAAAGGCTAAACCTAGCATGTATCCGTTGAAGATTACAATTGAAGTGTCCAGCTGTTTTCTGCTCAGTGCCACTCCAGTTGAGAAATGCTAATGAACTGGCCATGTTTCAACCTTATTAGCATGGGCTAACAATGTAACATTGATGACTCCGGTACACTGCTGACTGCAATATTTATTCTGATCTGTAAAGCTGCTTTGAGACGTCCATGTTTAAAAGTGCTATACAAATAAAATTGAACTGAATTGAATAAAGAAAGCATCAAACAGTAATGTTTGTATAGTCTGTATAAAAAAATACTGGCTGGAATTAAGTGATTTGATGGGGAAAATGTACTTTATACTTAATATATAAAAGAAATATTAACAAATATACAGACAGTGCATAATTTATCATTAAGTCATTATAAATATCATACAGATTATTACTATTATTTTTTAATTAATGCATTATCACCATAGTTTCTCTGAGAATAAACCTATTGCATTTACATCATATGGTCCACGACTACTCCTGGGTCTAGACATTGTCTAGACGTCACTGTAGAAATCACATCCTCCATCCAAGAAAGGTAATAATCAGGGCTGTTGATGGACATAAGCTTCCACACTCAATCAGTCTGTAACTACAGAAAATATGACTGTTTATATATGATTTTGTTTTACTTGTAAACTAGTTACGATTAATATAGCAATAGAATCTAGCAATTCTGTTGTTGTTTCCAGTTATTTTGAGAGGAAAGAAAGAAAGAAAGAAAGAAAGAAAGAAAGAAAGAAAGAAAGAAAGAAAGAAAGAAAGGAGGGAGGGAGGGAAGGAAGAAAGGAAGAATGAATGAATGAATGAATGAATGAATGAATGAAAAAGCAACACAGAATGAGAGAATAATGTTGATAGGGAGGATCGGGAGGAAGGAAGGAAGGAAGGAAGGAAGGAAGGAAGGAAGGAAAGAAAGAAAGAAAGAAAGAAAGAAAGAAAGAAAGAAAGAAAGAAAGAAAGAAAGAAAGAAAGAAAGAAAGAAAGAAAGAAAGAAAGAAAGAAAGAAAGAAAAAAAAGCAACACAGAATGAGGGAATAATGTTGATAGGAGGATCGGGAGGATAAGGAAAGAAGGACGGAAGAAAAGAAGGAAGGAAGGAAGGAACGAAGGAAGGAACGAAGGCAGAAAGAAAGAAAGAAAGAAAGAAAGAAAGAAAGAAAGAAAGAAAGAAAGAAAGAAAGAAAGAAAGAAAGAAAGAAAGAAAGAAAAGCAACACAGAATGACAGAAAATGAAGGGAGGGAGGGAGGGAGGGAGGGAGGAAGGAAAGAAGACAAAAAAGGAACTCAAATTATTTAGCAACACATCTGCTGCATTTTATTATAATTACGTCAAAATTAAAACTAAACCTTTAACCACTAATTGTGGTCAGTTTAAAGACTTCAAATGCAGAAAGAAACTAAAGAAAGCCAATATTTTCCTGAAGATTTCCTGAAGGATGGTGCTAGGCTTTAGCAGTGAGATGGGTCAGATGGATAAGATGGGTATTAGCAGAAATAAAATAAGCCAGGTGTGTAATATTATGTCTTCGTCAGCGTTTATTTTGGATGTGAAGAATTTACTCAAAGGGAACGTGTTCATGTATGTCTAGAGCTTTAAAATAACATCACTTTGCTCCCAGACAACACACATTAAAACAACACTAAACAACTACAACAAAAGAGCTATAATTAGGGTCCAGATCAAAGTGACAACCTTTTTTAGGTCATCGCAATTGAGATCAGATGTCAGGCCCAGGACGTCTCTGGTCATTTGGCGCTCACAGTCAGTCACCCGCTCTAAACTGGGTTGTTATGATGTCACTCCTGGGCTAATTGGAGTCCTGGTCTAACCCTGCTTCGCAACACTTAATAAGTCTAAGTACCCTCATAAAATATCTCCCTGATTTAGAGGCTAAGAATCACCCCACATCCCAGCCCTGATCCGTGATACGACCCCTAAGAAAGCTTAAACAGCAGCACAGCTAACCGCTACAGATATACTGTTAAATCCACCCAGCTGGACCACAGAGAAAAAGCGCTTCATTTCAGCACTGAAGGAGAGCCGGAGATCCAGCACTCCGCGAGCACAGCTGCGATTTCAGTTTCGGCACAAGGACGAGTCTGCATGCTGACACTATACTTTCCCCATCACGGCCCACAGGGGCCACAAACCCATTTTTGGGGTGCTTGTGTAGTCATAAATCCATGTCATGTGCTAATGGGTGGAGGAAAAAAAAGAAAGAAATAAATGGTTTATAGTGTATACACGCCCACTGGGGATAACCTTCACAAAATGCAGTGGGATTAATGCTAGGTGCTAAGGCTCGGTCTTTGGGTAGCAGGTGATGAGAGGAAGCAGTAATGTAGCTGGACTTAGTTCCAACCCATTGCAGGGCACACACACACACAATATAGAGATGCCAATCAACCTACAATACATGTCTTTGGACCAGGGGAGGAAACTGGAGTATCCAGAGGAAACCGCCAAGGCATGGAGAGAACATGCAAACTCCACACACACGGTGGAGGTGGGAACCGAACCCCCAACCCTAGAGGTGTGAGGCAAACGTGCTAGCCACCATTTCTCATTAAAATGTAAAAAAACCTTAAGGGTTCTTTGGATCCCAAAGTAAAGGTCTGTTTTCCCATCAGAGAGGGCTCCAATCAAGCTCAAGCTAGAACCCCTTTAGACAGCAAAGAACTCATTTTCTTCTTTTTTCAGTTGAGAAAAGAAAAATCATTGTTTTCAGTTTTTAAGTACAACACATTTTGCCAATTTTGCTATGATAAGCTGAATATACGCTTTTTTTCTTAATTAAATTTTAATATTACTTTATCATAGTAATGATCACTATAAGATAAATCAAACATTTTCTTTCCTTCCTTCCTTCCTTCCTTCCTTCCTTCCTTCCTTCCTTCCTTCCTTCCTTCCTTCCCTATCAACATCCTTTCTTCTGAGTTGCATTTCTTTCTTTCTTTCTTTCTTTCTTTCTTTCTTTCTTTCTTTCTTTGCATTCCTATCTTTGTCATCCACATCCTTCCTTCCTTCCTTCCTTCCTTCCTTCCTTCCTTTCCTTCTCAGTTTCATTTCATTTCATTTCATTTCTCTTTCTTTCTTTCTTTCTTTCTTTCTTTCTTTCTTTCTAGATAGATTCAAATAAAATAAATAAGTAAACAAACAACAAAACAAACAGATAGACTGACAGACAGATAGATAGATAGATATATAGATAGATAGATAGATAGATAGATAGATAGATAGATAGATAGATAGATAGATAGATAGATAATACACTTCAAGTATTTTGTTAACAGAAAATTTACTACATGCCAAAGTTAGAAATGTATTTATTTTTTTGTTTGGTAGCTCAAGTGGTTAAGGCTCTGGGTCGTTGACCGGAAGATCAGGGGTTAAAGCCCCAGCACCACCACCAAGCTGCCACCGTTGGGCCCTTAAGCAAGGCCCCCAACCCACCCTGCTCTAGGGGTGCTGCATCATGGCTGACCCTGCACTCTGACCCCAACCCCCAAGGATGGGATATGCAAAAAAAGACTTTCACTGTGCTGTAATGTATATGTGACAAATAAAGGCAACTTAACTTAAACAATGTGGATTTTGTTTTTCCTAATGATGAAGGATCTTACTACTCCTTACACATAACATCGAGTTTCCTGTTCTTTGGTGTCATTGGAAAACTATTAGGTAGAAGAGAGAATCATTCAAAAGAGACGTTTCCAATAAAATCCCTTAGAGTCTGCAAAACAGCTGGATAAGTGTTTACACTGCACTCTTATTCTCCCATGTTCTCTGTTCATTTTTTAATTCGTGCATGTCTCAAGGGCGGTCTCTTTGCTCAGGCATCGTTCAGGTGTAACTGAAAGCGTAGCTTTTCCAGCATATTTCCAGCACGACCGTCTGCCGTCATCAATTACGGCACGCTCACGGTCTCACAGTCCAAGTGTGCAGTAGCAGTGTATCCTTCATTGCACATCCCTCCTCCTCGACTCTCACTATGAATCTTAATCTCATCCCCAAACACTCACCATCAATTACCTGTGTCCGCTCCACCCGCCCACGCGCCACCCGGGACGGGAGGAGAGGAAAGAGGAAAAGAGGAAAGGACTAATTTTTCCTCAGGAATTGCCTGAGGGAATCGTTCCTCACAGCAGGGAGCGTGTGTGATAGAGAGGGGAAAAGAAAAGATGAGGCTCTCCGAGGGAGGAACACAGGTGAAGGCCACCTGCATGGAGGTGCTGAATAAAGAAGAAATGGACAGTCATTGTGGAGCTGGATTGGCCGGATTCAATAGTCACTTTGAAATGAGGTTTCTCATGTAACCCTACAGGGTGTTCTTATTTATTTATTTATTTATTTATTTATTTATCTATTTATCTATTTATTTATTTATTTATTCAACTACCAAAGAAAGGCAGGAAAATAAATCGATTCGGGTTTACACGCATGACGCCGTCAGCTCGAATTATGCTCTTTCCCCACAAGGACAATTTATTTATTTAGCGCATTTTATGCACAAGGTGATTTGAGGTGCTTTGCAGATAACGTTGCCTTGAATCGTAACCCCAAAATAAATAAATAAATAAATAAATAAATGAATAAATAAATAAAGTTATCAAAGTAAAGGTGAAATATTTAATAAAAATAGAGCAAAATACAGCTTAGCAGTAGATATGAATATAATATTAATCAGGAACAATTAAAAAAATTCAATTAAATAAATAAATAAATAAATAGATAAATAAATAAATAAATAATGTTATCGAAGTTAAAGTGAAAGATTTAAATGGGCTATAATTTAGCAGGAGTAAATAATATAAAATTATTAAGTAAAAAATTACAATCAAACAAACAAATAAATAAAAGAAACAGCAAAGTCATGGTGAAATAAAAACAAAAACAAAAAAAAACAAGGTGAAATGTTTTTTTTTTCAGGAATGAACAAAAACTAACTAAGGAAACATTATACGACATTCTTATTGACCTCAATCTCTTTAGCTAGTGTCTGCTCTTTTCCTGCCCCAGAGAGGTTAAATACCCATGATTTGTTCACATATATGAAAGTGTACCATGCAGAGAGAGCTCGAGGAACTGTTGCAGGTGAGAGAGACCGGTGGCGGTAATCCATCACCGTGCTGCGTTCACTGCTCCACTCACTCTCCTATTCATCTGTCTTATTCAGGTGCAGAGCCATCTCTCTCTCTCTCTCTCTCTCCCCTCAGATCTAGTCCATTCCTCCTCTCTTTGCTCCTCATTTCTCTTCCCTTCTGTCTCATCTCTCATCTTCTCCCACTCAACTCCCCCGATCGTCCTCACTGACATCACCTGCTCTGACAATTTATTACTCCATCTCTCTTCTTTCCGTCTCAGTAACTGTATCTTGGAGGGATGTAACTGAATATGAATACATTGCTCTAAACAGATTTAAACAGAAGGCAGACTGTTATACTGGAATTTGTTTATTTATTCAGTTTGCCAGAAAGATTCGCAGGGCATCTGGTTGACACTAGAGATATACACCGGGATGCTGCAGTATGCTCGCAACAATGTGGAGGATTTTACTGTTTTGTTTTGTTTTGTTTTATGGCGGCTTGATATAAAGCTTGTGGGATGAAGGAAGGCGATAATTCTAATCATTAACGTGTGCTTCCTGCGTTTATTCGCTCTGTCTGCTCACGATCACAGTGGTTTAAAATATGGTAGAGTTTTATTTTGTAGTTTTGTTTGGAAATTTATTAGAAAATGTCATAGGCAGATTAAGAAATATATATATATATATATATATATATATATATATATATATATATGTATATAAAAAATACAATAACTGTGCTCAGTAAGCAGAATTATAAAAAAGTTATGAACTGGAGTGATGCAGCTGAGGATAAAGATCTGTTTCATCTTCTTCTACTTCTTCTTTGTTTGTTTTTCATATTTACTTCTAAATATTATCATAAACTATGTTTTATGCAAGTTAATGAACTATTTCAGCATTTTCCATCTGATACCGTGGACAAGAATTAAGGGGTGAAGACGCGAGTGCAGGCAGGTTGGAATGGGTGGAGAAAGGTGTGGGGAGTTCTGTGTGATCAGAAAATATCAGCGAGAATCAAGGGGAAGGTGTACAGGACAGTGGTGAGAGCGGCCATGCTGTATGGTTTAGAGACCGTGTCACTGAGGAAGAGACAGGAGTCAGAGCTCGAGGTAGCAGAGCTGAAGATGTTGAGGTTCTCTTTGGGAGTGGCAAGATTGGACAGGATTAGGAACAAGTACATCAGAGGGACAGCTCATGTTGGACGTTTGGGGGACAAAGTTAGGGAGGCCAGATTAAGATGGTTTGGACATGTTCAGAGGAGGGAGAGTGAGTATATTGGTAGGAGAATGTTGGACATGGAGCTGCCAGGCAGGAGGCAAAGAGGAAGGCCAAAGAGGAGGTATATGGATGGAATTAATGAGGATATGAAGCTAGTGGGTGCAAGTGTTGAGGATGCAGAAGATAGGGATAGGTGGAGAGAGATGATTCGCTGTGGCGACCCCTGAAGGGAAAAGCCGAAAGAAGAAGAAGAAGAAGAAGAAGAAGAAGAAGAAGAAGAAGAAGAAGAAGAAGAAGAAGACCATGGACAAGAATTGGGAAGTCGGCACATAAAGACATATAAGACACATACAGAACCTTTCATAAATTCCTCGGTGAAATGTTTTTCGAAGGTAAGCTGTAAATCTCTACGTGACCTTTCAGAGATCAGAAGAATTTATGATTATTCAGACTGAAGGATATGCAAAAAGATTAAATAACTTTTTTTAAATGAATCTCAATAGCGTTTGAGGGTTGAATAAAACTGATCACATTCTGCATTCTGATTGGTCTGACTGGAATGTGCTGATTCATTTTATATGAGCACACTTGTTCTAATGCGTCGCCTTTGCTATAGTAACGGCTCGTTCACAGGAAATTGTACGGCAAGGCGCTCCACGTGAATGGATTGCAAACGATTTGGTGATGTTCTCTGTAAGGAGATATTCGATGAAATTATGGAAGGAGTCTCCGGTGTCAGCATTTTGTAACAGTCTGAGGTTTTATGCTTTCAGGTTTCTCAGCAACATGACAAGCTGTCTTTTTTAGAAAAGAGAGAGAGAGAGAGAGAGAGAGAGAGAGAGAGAGAGAGAGGGACAGAGAGAAAGTGGGAGAGTGAGACAGACTGAGAAACTGAGTGAGTGAGAGAGAGAGAGACAGAGAAAGAAAGAGAGAGAGGGACAGAGAGTGAGACAGAGTAATAAACTGAGTGAGAACGAGTGTGTGTGAGAGAGAGAGAGAGAGAGAGAGAGAGAGAGAGAGAAAGAGAGAGAGTAAGAAACAGAGTGAGAGCGAGTATGAGAGAGAGAGAGAGAGAGAAATAGAAAGAGAGAGAGAGAGAGAGACAGAGAGAGACAGACAGAGAGAGAGAGACAGACAGAGAGACAGACAGAGAAAGCTAAAGAGCAAGAGAGAGACAGTGAGAGAGACAGAGTGAGAAACTGAGTGAGAGCGAGTGTGTGTGTGTGTGTGTGTGTGAAAGAGAGAGAGAGAGAGAGAGAGAGAGAGAGAGAGAGAGAGAGAGAGAGAGAGGGACAGAGAGAAAGTGGGAGAGTGAGACAGACTGAGAAACTGAGTGAGTGAGAGAGAGAGAGACAGAGAAAGAAAGAGAGAGAGAGTGTGTGTGTGAGAACGAGTGTGTGTGTGAGAGAGAGAGAGAGAGAGAGAGAGAGAGAGAGAGAGAGAGAGAGAGAGAGAGAGAGAGAGAGAGAGAGAGAGAGTCTGAGATTTATACATTTATGCTGTAATGTGGGTTAAAGTGGGAGAGAGCGAGACAGAGTGAGAAACTGAGAGAGAGAGAGAGAGAGAGAGAGACTTATACATTTATGCTGTAATGTTTCTTCATGGACATTTCCGTAACACTGTCACTTTAAATGGCTAATAAAATATGAGATGTTGATTCCAAATAATCAGAACATTTTAAATCACTTTATTTATTTATTTATTTATTTATTTATTTATTTATTTATTTATTTATTTATAATTCATTTAAATTTCCTATAACATCAAAGCATTAGGGTTTGAATGCTATATCTGTATATGTTAAACATTCACTGGCCAAGTTCAATAACCGCACTTTAATTTTTCAATTTAAATGCATTCGAAAAAACTTTTTTTTTGTTTGTTTGTTTTTTTTTACATTCTTTTCTCAGCAACAAAATGTGTCATGCTTCTTGTCCAGGTTAATTGATGCAGATTAGATTAGATTAAAAAACACTGGAGTATTTCTTTCAAAATACCGCTTTCAACTGATGCACTAAATTTCTGAGTTCCAAAGAAAACACGTGTGCTCGCTTGCCACGGTTCCTCGAGATAAACAGCACAAATATTTCTCCATAATAACCGGCACGGTTGGAGCAATCCAGCGTCCTGTGAAATCCCCCAAATCAGCAGATCTCCAATTCTGTCTTGCCTCTCACAGAAGAGGTCTAATATATTCCGATAGATATCGCGGCCTATCTGAAAATCCGTGCCGTGTCGCTTTATTTCACGTGAGACACGTCACGGTAGATTGGTGGAGCGCCCGTGTGAGCATCTTAATGAAAACGTGATTGCATCTGTCCCTCTGAGCTGCCATGGCGGCGGGAAAACTGGAGGGAAATCCTACGTCGAGGATTGAGGAAGGATGGATAGACGACGTCGTGTGACTGAAAAGCGGAGCGTATTAACGGCACGTGCGTGTCTCGACACGCGATTCCGTCGTGGCCTCTGGTTTGCAGTTAATTTGTGCAGGCCTGTCCTGTTCGTCACGCGTCGGCTCGATTGTAATTGCTTTTAATGCTGAGTCGGGGACTGTAAATATCCTTGGCGCTGACATTTACAACGATATACGAAACGTGCGGCTCACCCGATCACGGACAGATAGACGGCGGAATTATTAAAGTGGGGAACAAATGGAGGTTGTAATGTAATGTGTATTAATTAAGATGAGACTCGGCAGCGTGATGAAAAAAATAAATAAATAGAGGAGCCATGGTGTCATTGCACATACCTTTGCGACGGAATATGGACACGAGGCGAAACAAAACAAGGTCACAGGGAACCGTGTAGTCCATTCAACACCTGTAATGTACAATTACCTGCTGTGTAAATTCCTCTTAGTGCTGTTCCTGGCACTGTGAGCTGTTCATGATGTAGAGAAATTGCTGCATAAATTCATTAAAGCCAATCAGATACCACTTCTAGAGGTATAGAGTCAGAACCAAGCTTTCAGAGACTTTAATAAAGTTTAGTCTGAGTTCATTAGTATTTTCTTTCCTTCCCTTTATGTGCGTCTCTGCTTTTCTTATCTTAGTGGCTGTGTGTGTGTGTGTGTGTGTGTGTGTGTGTGTGTGTGTGTGTGTGTGTGTGTGTGTGTGTTTTCATATGCAGTGGATTATGGCCCGGTTGAAAGCCACGGTTTTAAGTTTACTGTCGTTTTTTGTGTGATGAAATTACTAGACACGGACAAGCGAACATCAGTGGAGCAGACAGCCGATGTGAATAAAGGTGAATAAAGGCGAGGTGAATAAAGCTTCTCTATTGTGTGTGTGTGTGTGTGTGTGTGTGTGTGTGTGTGTGTGCTCAATGTTGCCTTCTGACAGCTGGTGTCAAACACTTGGCTGGTTTGATCCACTCTCAGACACCGAACTTGCACCTGTGCGCTCTGAATGATAAGAGTGTAACCGGAGAATGATAGCCTCCTGCGGTCCCTCATACATTTTAATTATCACAGCTACGGGATTTAAAGAGGACACGACGCACCGACAGGAGAACAGACCAGCAAAAAAAAGTTCAAGTCCTGAGAAGGGGTGGGGGAGAGGCGAGCTCGCTAAATTAAGATTTCATTTTGAAATACAGACAGTGTCCAGTTGATATTTCTCACAGTGAACAACATGGTGCTAAATCTCTGTCCAGTAGCGAGACATAATCCTCTGCTAATCAGTATATGTGCTAATTTTCCTCTGGGTTTGCTATGTGTTGGAGAGTTTATCCTAAATTTAATTACACTGAGTCAAGATTCAAGAAGTAAGTCTCTCATACTGATGCTTTCTGGGGAAAATAAAACACACACACACACACACACACACACACACACACACACACACACACACACACACACACAGAACCATGTGATGCATTTTATTACGTTAAGTGCTAAATTTTACAATTTAGAAAGCCAGTGTTGGTGCTGAAACCTTTTTTTTCCCCTGGAAAGGAAAAAAAAAAAAGACAAACACACAAATATAAAGAATTTTATAAGCATACAAAGGATCTTTTTTTTTTTAATTTATTTTACAATTACACTTCAAGTACACAAATGATGCACTAATTCGAGCAAATAAAATTAAAATAAAAAAAATATATATATATATATATATATATATATATATATATATATATAAATTTATTAAAAAATGAATGAATTAATTAAATAAGAAATAAAAAATTAATAATAATAAATAAATTAATTAAAAAAACACGAGTAAAATGTTGGTTTTGCAGCTTTGCTTATGTAGAGGAAAAGGGGCGGAGCTATGTTGGATGAGAAAGCATTTTCAAGATGGCCGACAACACTCAGGTGGACAAGATGTCTTATAAACATCTTTTAAATTAGCTCACACGTTTGAGCCAACATTTTAAAAATTCACTGTATTTTGCTAAAACTAGCGCCGTCGCATTAAATATGTTTCATGTCATGCATCGACTAGGAAATTCCGGTTATTAAAAAACTTTAGTGTTCAATTTGATATCACCCTAGCCGGTAGAGAACATTGTGCGTAGTGTAAGTGTGTAGTGTGCAGTAAATCATTTGTGACACAACTAAAGTGTGTTCGGAAAATTATCCTTCTTCATAAACTGTAATCTGTAACTCGGTGCAATAAGATGTAATGATCTTAATGAATATGCAAATTAGTCTATGACATCATCCAGGGAGCTCTGGAAAGAGCCGGCATTGCTGATTGTATTGTCTGAAAGCGTAAGATTCCCACTCCTACTGTACCCTTAAGGAATTTTTTTTACAGTAGATATCAGTTTCAGGAATGACATGGTGCTGATGCTGCCCCCTGTTCCACCACTCCTGCAGGTTTGCGTGTGTCAGGTCTTCCTGTAGGCCACGTATCCCTCGTGAAAGACGTTCTCACACACCAGTATAAGAAAAGCAAAGCAAAGCTAAGAAAAAAACGAAGCACTGAATACTAACAAAGCTGAAGCGACAGATCTTTCCAGAACACCAGCTTGCACTGCTCTCATCCTGTTCGTCGTATGTTCCCTTACAACATTTACATTACATCCAGATTTTGTAGTCGTGCAGATTTGTGCGTTACATGCTGCAAAATAAACAGCTCTATGCATTCGATTTGCCTGTATGCAAAATCACGCTCCGTATGAGCAAAATTAATAGACAGTGTTTTGTGAGCAAACTGGCTGTTTATATATTTGGATATTAGCTCTCTGCAACAAAGGGCAAACACATATATCATGTCAGACAACTTGGAATGAATTAATTAAGTGTGGGGGCTTTCTGTGTAATTCCTCGCTGCGACAATGTCATATTGATGTCGGAGTGTTTTATTTAGAATAATTGCTCAGGTTGTACCTATGGTAAATGTACATATTTTAATTTTGCAGCATTTGAATTACAAGGGGGGGGGGGCACGGTGGCTTGGTGGTTAGCATGTTTGCCTCGCACCTCCAGGGTTGGGGGTTCGATTCCCACCTCCGCCGTGTGTGTGTGGAGTTTGCATGTTCTCCCTGTGCCTCGGGGGTTTCCTCTGGGTACTCTGGTTTCCTCCCCCAGTCAAAAAACATGCATTGTAGGTTGATTGGCATCTCTAAATTGTCCGTAGTGTGTGAGTGTGTGAGTGAATGAGAGTGTGTGTGTGTGCCTTGCAATGGGTTGGCACTCTGTCCAGGGTGTATCCTGCCTTGATGCCCAATGACGCCTGAGATAGGCACAGGCTCCCCGTGACCCGAGTATAGATCAGATAAGCGGTAGACAATGAATAAATGAATTACAAGTGTAATGTATTTAACATAAAAAAACATGGAAAGTGCTGTATTCATTTGTTGTCGAACTTTTCTGCCGTTTGGCAGACGCCCTTATCCAGAGCAACGTCCATTTTTATGGCGCCTCGGCCCCTTAGTTCCAGTGAAAGGAACTCTTAATGCTTTAGCATACCAAGACATATTGGACAATTTCATGCTCCCAACTTTGTGGGAACAGTTTGGGGATGACCCCTTCCTGTTCCAACATGACTGCACACCAGTGCACCAAGCAAGGTCCATAAAGACATGGATGAGCGAGTTTGGTGTGGAGGAACTTGACTGGCCTGCACAGAGTCCTGACCTCAACCCGATAGAACATATTCGGGATGAATTAGAGTGGAGACTGTGAGCCAAGCCTTCGTCCAATATCACAAATGCGCTTCTAGAGGAATGGTCAAAAATTCCCATAAACACACTCCTAAACCTTGTGGAAAGCCTTCCCAGAACAGGCAAAACTTTTGCCAATATAGTGTATGTACCTGGAGGAGGAACCGAGAGGAAATCCCTAAAGCATGAGGAGACCATGCAGACTCTGCCCACTTAGTGTGAAGGTGGTAATGAAACTCCAAACCCCAGAGGTGAAAGCATACAATAAGAATGTATGAATGTGATATTTAACAGAAATGTGGAGGTACAGCTACAAAAAGAACTGATGACATAGTCTTGTTGCAGTGCTTGGACCCCTGATTTTACTCTGCTTTATTTGAATTTGTCCTGCATCGCATCATCCAGAATTTAACCATGCAAGATAACTTAATAAATTGCCTCTCTCTATTTGTCTTTGCAAACTTTTCAAACCTCTACAAACCATCTTTACAGCTTATATAAAACATCAATTCTTCCAACAATCAATAATCTGTCTGGTAGTAAAGCACAGAAGCCGCTCTGACAAACCCGCTCGATGGATCACGATGCTTTCCGGCGAGCATTATTAAATAAATAGCAGTGCTATGTAAAAGTGTGTGAGGTCTCAGGTGATGTGAGTAGGCGGTGCCAGTTTAGGGAACAGAAATGAGGTGAGGAGTGAAGCATATCCCAGGTGATCATCTCCTCCTCTGTTTCCTTGAGAGATACCTGGGAGAACATGCTAATTGTTTCATCCAAGAACATCTTGGCCTCTTTCACAAATACCTCTGAACCTGGACCCCATGGGAAATAAAGTCGCCACTGGTGAGCAGCCGGTTTTTCTGCCTTTCTCTTTTCTTACCAGACACTGATACGTCACTGTGGATGCAAAAGTGGCATGGAGAACACCTGTACACCTCATGCAATTACAGTGGAACCTCAGCATACAAATTTAATTCGTTCTGGAGGTGAATTCTTAAGGCGGAAGTTTGTTTTGCGAAATGAATTTTTCCATAAGAAATAATATAAATGCAGATAATCCGTTCCAGCCACCCAAAAATATTACCAGTATGACCAATATGAAGCTGTATGGCTGCTTACAAAAAACTGACCCAAGCCAAACATTCCATGTCAAGGCTCCTCACATGAAGTCGTGCGACCAAGCTTGGGCTAAAAATAGAACAGACCACCCACGCCACCGATCTGTCAACAAAAAAACACCCGAAAAATCACCTAGCTTTTGCCGAAGGCAGCGTTGGTATCGTGGGTTGACTCTTTCCAAACAACTTTCACTGACTGAAAATAAAATCTGTAAAATTCGTAAACTCACTTCGGCTGGCTTCGCTTGGCTTTCCACTGACGCAAACACGTTTTGAATGGCTCCCGGACCTACGCGCAACTAGCCGCCGCTCAGTTCGGTTCGGGTTCTTTAGGCTGGTGATGCGATCAACAAATAACCACTTTTTACAAGCGTGATGAGCAGAAAAGCATCTTGCTGCTCATTAAAACCTTGAGGAGGATGGATGACTTATTGCAGAAGATCTCATCATGTTCTAGTCCTGGGATCTTAGAGCAGGAATCTGAGGCTACAGTGGGCATGCAAAATTAAATTCTTCAGATTAGTCACCTGAGCCATGTAAGGAATCTTGATTTCTGCACGTGGTGCCACCCTTGGATTCATCAGACTGGTGATGATGGTGGTAGTGGTGTCTCTCAGGATCTCTCAGTAATTCCCCTGACCATGTTCATCCCTTTAACATCTCACAATACCAACTTCAAACATGATAGCTCAAGCGGTTAAAGCTCTGGGTTGTTGATTTGAAGATCAGGGTTCAAGCCCTAGCACTGCCAAGCTGCCACTGTTGGGCCCTTGAGCAAGGCCCTAGATCACCCTACCCAAATCCAGGCGTGCTGCATCATGGTTGACCCTGTGCTCTGACCCCAACCTCCAAGGATGGGATATGTGAAGAAAGAATTTCACTTTGCAGTAATGTATATGTAACAAATAAAGGCTATTAACTTAACTAAGTCTCAAGCTGCTTCCATGCTCTTACTTTCATCCCGATGATGACTTCTCGACTCCCAACTATCCTTGTCCCTCCCTCCTCTCCCCATTCTCCACATTATAACCCTCTTCCACCCCCAACCCACACTCAAAATACACTCAAATAGACTCATGGACTCTCATACTTACAATCTATGAAAACATTCATATAGAGATCTGGAGTCTGCTGTGACAATAACTCTAATGTTGCTGCTACATACCAATGTTTACATACTGCACAACAATATTCTCACTTTAAGTTTCATTTATTAATACAGTATATGCATCCATCTATTTCACCTTCTTCTACTTTCTTCTTCCTCTTGGCTATTAAGCAGTACCTATTTTCACAGTTGAAACATTCATTCATTGTCTACCGCTTATCCGATCTACTCTCGGGTCACGGGGAGCCTGTGCCTATCTCAGGCGTCATTGGGCATCAAGGCAGGATACACCCTGGACGGAGTGCCAACCCATCGCAGGGCACACACACTCTCTCATTCACTCACGCAATCGCACACTACGGACAATTTAGAGATGCCAATCAACCTACAGTGCATGTCTTTGGACTGGGGGAGGAAACCAGAGTACCCGGAGGAAACCCCCGAGGCACGGGGAGAACATGCAAACTCCACACACACGGCGGAGGTGGGAATCGAACCCCCAACCCTGGAGGTGTGAGGCAAACGTGCTAACCACCAAGCCACCGTGCCCCACAGTTTAAACAATTTATGTTTATTTACAGATTTTATACAGATGTTTACTTTTACAGATATTTTATACAGATGTTCACTCAAAGCTTTTTGCACTAACGGACTTAATTCCATTTATCATCATCACAACAACTTTTATTTTATTTCTGTTATTTTATTTTATTTTGTACTTGCACTGATCTTTTTTTAACTACTCTGCGTGCCTTAAAATTGCCCCCTGGGGATGAATAAAGTTTTCTGAATTGAATCGAATTGAACTGAATTGAATTGAATCGAATGATTGTTTTAGATTTCTCTTAACCGTGTTGCAATTTGAACTAGATCCTGTGTGAAACCCCCACACAGTCCATTGTTCGTAATCAATCCAAAGTTGGATTACAGCATTCTGCTTTCTGAGAGATTTCAGAATCGACCCAGAGGAGCACTTGAGCTTAAACACAGGGTCAAGGAAGGCTTTTTTTTTTCTCCAAATATCGTTATTTCTTTCCTGACAGGGTAGAGCTTGAACCGTAAAAACAATTTCTACACTAATATGTGTTTAATTGCTTGCAAATGCTTAAAGGCCATCAGTAAATTATACTGTGACTCAGTATTAATTATCCTGAGTCACATATTTGCCACGAAATGTACAAGTGACCTCACACATGAGAAACACACACACACACACACACAGACACACACACTTGAAGAAACTTCCGGAAGTAATCTGTGTGGGCCGTAATTGCTACACAGCCCTTGGCTCTCGGCGGTTATGTGTCCTGACGTCAAATTAGGCTTTAATGAAAAACAAGTCACAACGAATAAATATCAGGATCAACAGTGCTTCCATCTGCTACACAGCATAATGAAAGAGAGAGAGAGAGAGAGAGAGAGAGAGAGAGAGAGAGAGAGAGAGAGACAGGTGATATAGAGTCTGAGAGAAGAAAGAAAGAAAGTGACAGATAAGGATGCGGAATGGATGAACAGTGAGAGAAATAAACAGAGAGCAAGATAGACAGATAGTCAGAGAGAGAAGCAGACAGACAGACAGACAGAAGGAGTGAGACAGTGGAAAAGAGAGAATCAGAGAGAAAGAAGTGAAAAACAGCAGGAAAAGAAAGACGAAAATACAGAGAGAAAATGCACTGTGAAACCAGAGTGATGGAAACAGAGAGAAAGAGAGGAAGAAGAGTGAAATGAGGAAGAAGACTGCCACTTCCCAGTCCTCAATCTGTCTGCTCTTCAAACTGATTTCCCTTCATCCTGACCTTTATTATTTGCATTAGCAGGAAAACATGCGCGCTCACTTGGCAGCTGCTGCCGAGGCCATGTGATGACCGCGCCGCTGCTGGACGTCCGACTGCGGCTCGGCTCAGACGCTCTGGCTGAGACGCCGCGTGTGTAAATGAGAGACTTAGCATTTCAGGCATGATGTGAAGAGGCTTGCAGATGGGTCTAAAGCAGTCCGACTGTGCCAAAGCACAGCTTAGACTCATTCACTGGGACCAGTTCATCCTGTACACGGCCTGGGAGACGAGGACGTCTTCATGCACACTCACAACACATCAGCTCCACGCTTCTAATATACACAGATACACCTCAGCACACATTTGGGTGCCTTTACTGAAGTTCGGCTTTGCTGCAGATGAATTGAAATGTCTCCATTTGTTCACTGGAGCTGAGTGAGTCTGAGTTCAGCCAAATCATTTTACATCATTTTTCATCAAGCAACGCATGCTCGGTGTCTCTCTGTATATATACCTGTCTGTCTCTCACACACTGTTTCTCTGTATATATACCTGTCTGTCTCTCCCACTGTCTTTCTGTATATATACCTGTCTGTCCCTCACACACTGTCTCTCTGTACATATACCTGTCTATCTGTCTCACACACTGTCTCTCTGTATATATACACCTGTCTGTCTCTCACACTGTCTTTATGTATATATACTTGTCTGTCTGTCTGTCTCACACACTGTCTCTCTGTATATATACCTGTCTGTCCCTCACACACTGTCTCTCTGTATATATACCTGTCTGTCTGTCTCACACACTGTCTCTCTGTATATATACCTGTCTGTCTCTCACACTGTCTTTATGTATATATACTTGTCTGTCTGTCTCACACACTGTCTCTCTGTATATATACCTGTCTGTCCCTCACACACTGTCTCTCTGTATATATACCTGTCTATCTGTCTCTACACACTGTCTCTCTGTATATTATACCTGTCTGTCTCTCACACTGTCTCTCTGTATATATACCTGTCTGTCTGTCTCACACACTGTCTCTCTGTATATATACCTGTCTGTCTCTCACACACTGTCTCTCTGTATATATACCTGTCTGTCTGTCTCACACACTGTCTCTCTGTATATATACCTGTCTGTCTCAACACACTGTCTCTCTGTATATATACCTGTCTGTCTCTCACACATGTCTCTCTGTATATATACCTGTCTGTCTCTCACACATGTCTCTCTGTATATATACCTGTCTGTCTCTCACACACTGTCTCTCTGTATATATACCTGTCTGTCTCTCACACACTGTCTCTCTGTATATATACCTGTCTGTCTCTCACACACTGCTCTCTGTGTATATATATACCTGCCTGTCTCTCGCACAATCTCTCTGTATATATACCTGTCTGTCTGTCTCACACACTGTCTCTCTGTATTTATACCTGTCTGTCTGTCTCACACACTGTCTCTCTGTATTTATACCTGTCTGTCCCACACACACTGTCTTTCTGTATATATACCTGTCTGTCTCTCACACTGTCTCTCTGTATTTATACCTGCTTGTCTCTAACACACTGTCTCTCTGTGTATATATATATACCTGTCTGTCTCTCGCACAATCTCTCTGTATATATACCTGTCTGTCCCGCACACACTGTCTCTCTGTATTCATACCTCTCTGTCTCTCACACACGGTCTCTCTTTATATATACCTGTCTGTCTCTCCCAGTCTTTCTGTATATATACCTGTCTGTCTCTCACACACTGTCTCTCTGTATTTATACCTGTCTGTCTCTCCCAGTCTTTCTGTATATATACCTGTCTGTCTCTCACACACTGTCTCTCTGTATATATATCTTTCTGTCTGTCTCTCACACACTATCTCTCTGTATATATACACCTTTCTGTCTGTCTGTCTCACACACTGTCTCTCTGTATTTATACCTGTCTGTCTGTCTCACACACTGTCTCTCTGTATATATACCTGTCTGTATATAGACACACACACTGTCTCTCTGTATTTATACCTGTCTGTCTCTCACACACTGTCTCTCTGTATTTATACCTGTCTGTCTCTCACACACTGTCTCTCTTTATATATATACCTGTCTGCCTCTCCTAGCCTTTCTGTATATATACGTGTCTGTCTCTCACACACTGTCTCTCTGTATATATACCTGTCCGTATATATACACACAAACTGTCTTTCTGTATTCATACCTGTCTGTCACTCACACATTGTCTCTCTTTATATATACTTGTCTGTCTCTCCTAGTCTTTCTGTATATATACCTGTCCGTCTCTCACGCACTGTCTCTCTGTATGTATACCTGTCTGACTTTCTCAAACTGTCTCTCTGCATGCATACATCTATCTCTCTATCTCTCTCTTTCACTCTCTCTCTCTCACACACACACACACACACACACACACCTCAGTGCTGTAATATTTTCCAGAACTAGCGGCGATCCTTTATTGCGCTCGACTTAATCTTATCTGAAGGACAGATTATTGTGTAGAAGAGATTAATGAGTGGAATAATATCACCAAGTTGCACCAGTTTGTTTTCAAGAATGTGAAATTTGCATCCCCTTGCTTCATCCTCCCACACAAAAAAGGTCACGATGAGCCATGCAATGAGTTTGGCTTTGAACACTCCCTGCATGTGCTAGCAGAAGAATGCTAAAGAGGAGATCCCACTATAAACCTTACTGGAGTTTCTGACTGGTTACTGACCTTTACCTGTTCATCACTGTAGAGCAAGGACAGTTTCAGTGCTGAATGTACAGTAATTCCTCAGCGGGAGAATAAAACACATTGTGTCATGATATTTGATAAAGCTAAACTGTCAGAGCTGTTGCTATAGGAAATGAATCACCTGGAAATGCATCAACTGAATCACCTAGAAATTAATCATCTGGAAATGGATCACCTGGAAATGAATCAACTGAATCACCAAGAATGAATCACCTAGAAATTAATCATCTGGAAATGGATCACCTGGAAATGAATCAACTAAATCACCTAGAAATGAAACACCTAGAAATTAAACACCTGGAAATGAATCAACTGAATCACCGAGAATGAATCAACTGAAATTAATCAAATGAATCACCTAGAATTGAATCACCTGCAAATGAATCACCTGCTTCTCGCTAATTAGTGTGTCTGCTAAATGCTGTGGTTTTACCAGGAAGCAGGAAATGTTAAAATAGATGCATGAGATCAGAAAGACTTCAGCTTCACATACAGGGAAATGCAGCAATATCTGACAGTCTGTCTCCTAAAAGCAGTTTTTCTCAGCATTGTGCAGTGTGTATCTGTGTGTGTGTGTGTGTGTGTGTGTGTGTTTTTGATTGTTTGTGTGTGGAATGGACTGTTCATAAACCTCCGACCTTTAGCTGTGGAGAGGTCACAGCGGCTCACTGCACTGCTGACAGACTTTAATATGATGTACTTCCTCCTCCTCCCCGAGCAGCACACTTGATCTTTCTAAACTGCACAGCAGCATCGGAGACAACCAAGCGCATCATTTCTCTCTCTCGCTGTCACTTTCTATAGCTCGCTATCTCTCCCTCTATAACACACACACACACACACACACTCCCACATAATGTGAAACGGCAGGCCACCTGGGGTGCTGTCTAAACTCTGACACGGTGCGAGAAGTTGAGGAAAGCTGGCTGTTATAGAAAAGTGTTATATCTTCTATCCAGATAAGGAGACATAAGAGAGCAACATGCTGACAGATCACACACAACACCATGCTGATGAACACACTCCTGACATCACCTGGGCCCATAAACATTAATAAATTAAACACCTTTAAACAACAGTTTTAACAAAAACAACAACTATTATTATTATTATTATTATTATTATTATTATTATTATTTTTATTTTTTATATAAATATTTTAAAATGGCTTCATCCCCAGCTCTTGTCATTTCAATCAATCGTTTGTTCATTGAATAATTCATTCATTCATTCATTTGTTCATTCATTTGTACATTCATATTTTTGCTCTGGACAATTAATTTTGTTTGTTGAGGTTTTTAAGGGAGCGACTCATTTTCTTTTTTTTTTTCCCAGCATATTATAATGTGGCTTTATTCCCAGCCCCTGTCACTTCCTTCCTTTCTCCCTTCTTCTTTCTTTTTTTCCATCATTGCTTCCTTCCTTCGTCTTTCCTTCCTTTCTTCGTTCCGTATTTCCATCCTTCCTTCCGTCTTTCCATCCTTCCTTCCTTCCTTCCTTCCATCTTTCTGTCCGTCCTTCCTTCCTTCCTTCCTTCCTTCCTTCCTTCCTTCCATCTTTCTGTCCTTCCTTCCTTCCTTCCTTCCTTCCTTCCTTCCTTCCATCTTTCTGTCCTTCCTTCCTTCCTTCCTTCCTTCCCATTCATCTGTCCTTCCTTCATCTTTCCTTCTTTCTGCCTTTCTGTCTATCCTTCGTTCGTTCTATCTTTCCTTCTTTCCTTCCTTCCTTCCTTCTTTCCTTCCTTCCTTCCTTCCATCCTTTCCTATCCTACCTATCAGTATCCTTCCTTCATTTTGAGTTGCTTTACATTTCTTTCTTTCTTTCTTTCTTTCTTTCTTTCTTTCTTTCTTTCTTTCTATTTGCCTCATCAATTTATTCATTAAGTCAGTTTTGAAGTTGAGAACAGTTTGTGTGAGGCTGAACATCAACTTCAGATTAAGAAAATGAAGTAAAAATGTAATTAATGGCAAGCTGATGTAAAAACCATGTTCTACAGAATGGGACAAGAAGCTGTTAGCTAGCTAGCTAGTCCACTAATCTAATAGCTTAATCAACCTGACATAGCGTAATTACATACAACCCTTCCCATAGAAGATATAATGAAATGTAGCTTTTTAATTAACATCATGCACTGCTTAAAGGGCTAACTCTGGGTCAGCAGTAAAAAAAAATGGCCAAACAGCTCTTTTACTGTTGTTTCTGTTAGTTGGATCAGACGGAAGTGGTATTTGTGGAAAGGTCAGAGCTGAGAAAAGGTAAAGTGGGCGAGCTGGATGCTAGGATTAAGGACATTGACTATTTAAAAGGTACTGAGAAATCTTGCTAACGGCAATAATAGCTCAGATACGTCTGACAACCCTGGCACTTACAGCCTCAAGACTGGGTGTGTGTGTGTGTGTGTGTGTGTGTGTGTGTGTGTGTGTGTGTGCGTGCGTGTGTGTGTGTGTGCATGTGTGGTGCCTTTACAATAAAATGATGGATATTAAAAGTAAATAAATACACAGGCTCCATTCATCTCGGTCCCTGAAAATCCAATTTAACTGCTCTGGCAGCAGGACGCTTTTGAGCCGAGGCCATATGCAGTCATAACAAGCTGCTCCGTGCTAAAGTTACAATTCATCTCTCCCAGCCCCTGGACCCCAAAGCAGAAGGATGCATTATGGGAAATGGAGTTCCAGCTGGCTGTAAGCACGGCCACTCACGATTAGCTGGCAGCGCTCCGTCCTCCAGCCGAGCAATGATCTGGCAGAGCACGGAAGCCTCCGGAAGCTTAGCAGAAGGGGAATAAATGTAGGAACGGACTAAGACGAGCTTTTAATAAAGGAATACAGTATGACTTCTTTCACCTGGGGAGATCCATGTTTGATCTAAATGAAAGTCTGGAATGTGATTAGCATAACCAAACAGAAAAGCCTACGGGCGGTTTAATGAGGCCGCAGTAAAGGAAATGAAGGAAGTAATGGGGAAAAAATGGCTGAGATGTCACAGATTAAAAGTAGCATTAACCAGCTGGCATTTTTTAGTGTTTGTGGAAAATTTCGGAGTCACTTGGTGACAATCATTGACGGTTCTCAAAGGAGAGCTTTATTTATTTATTTATTTATTTATTTATTTATTTATATGTAGCACAGCTAATGTTCTCAACAGCAATTCTTTCAACCGAATATATTTTTAAGATTTCTAAAATGATATGAATTTTTCATATTGTACAAGATATGCTGAATATATGCGATAGACGTCAGACAAATAATCTTGTGAAAAAGTAAACATGATCTGATGGATTAGCGAGAGTGTACTATTACTAGCTTGTGTTTAGCTGTGATAAGCTCAGGATGACCTTGACCAAGATGATTAACGAACGAATGACAGTTTAAAACATAACCAGCTTTAAATCTACTCTAATTCGACAATCTATTCCGAAAGAAATCTCATAAATCTACCATATTACTACTCATCCTAGGCTAACAAAAGCCAGTAATAAACTAATTTTCCCAGTTCTGTTCATTTCCACCCCGCTAACTCCTTCCTCTCCTCCCTCCTCGTTTTGATTGGCGTTTAAAGATCGAACTATGCAAAGGGAAAATATTGACCTTTTCCGCCCAGGAAGCCATGGAATCAATGATCGAGACATTAAGTGAGTTACACACGAGCGGAGCTTCATGATAGCAGAAAGATGAATATGCGAGAGGTTTAATGGTGAACTCGATGACTTGTAAGTAATGCTTCATCACGTGTTCGCTTTCGCCATAGGCGACTGCACCGGATGATATTCGCTAACGCCATCACTTCTAGCATAAAATCTATAGCACCATTTCCACTCCAGCTGGAGCTGGGTTTGGTTTAAGTACTATACACACACAGACACACACACCTAACACGGTGCACTCATTTATCTGATCAAAGTGGCACTGGTATTTATTGGCACTACAACAGCAGGAAAAAAACAAAACAAAGAAAAGCATCTACTCGACAAAGCAGCCAGCTTTTATTTAAGCCCCTCTGGCATGCCTTTGGTACTTTTCTCTCTCTCTTTTTTTTTCCAAATGCTCACTTTATAGTGAAACAGCTTGTCAGAGAGCCGAACTTAATTGACAGGCAAGCCTAGCAAAATGGTTTAATACTTTAATGCGTTGCTAATTTGCTAAATAATAAGGAAATTCGCTCTCAAGGCAGCGTTCCACACTAGGCAACCGAGCGTAGGAGGGAGATGCTACACTATTTTGGACAATAGCAGCTTCAGCATACTATCACATTAACCCACAGAACCCTCTGTGATCGTTTTTAAACTTGTCTTATTAACAAGGCTTCTAATATTGTAATATTTGCATGCTGTGCAGACATGTTACTATAACTATTAACATGTAATTATGTTTTTTTTATTAAATGAATGTCATATGTGTGATTTCCATGTAAATATAGCACTTATTATGATGCCCATATTCGTACATCATTATAACTGCTCGTGAGCATTTTCATAAAGCAACTTAACAGCTAATTAATTACATAGTTCAAGATATTCAGGCATTATATTTCATTATTTATTACGTTTTATATATCATTATTTATTACGTTGATGAAATAATGAGATAGCAATGCTGGTTATTGCGTCAAAATAACGACACTTTATTACAATAGTGAGAAATTCTGAGGAAATAATATAAAATCATTTATTAAGTTGATAGAGTGAGATTTTACGTCTTAATAATAACACGGCATTGTAAGTTAATTAAGAAAGTTTACAGAGATCTCCATTTCTTTCAGCATCTCAAACTAACTTCAACGTCTAAACCTACAGGTTTCCTTTAACCACCAAAAGACACTGTGTGACCAAAAGTATTTGGGCACCTGTGCATCACATCTATTTGTGGTTCTTCACCAAACTGTAACCACAAATTTTACATTTTACATTACCTAGGCATTTGGCAGACACTCTTATCCAGAGTGACTTACATTCTTATCTCATTTTATACAACTGAGCAATTGAGGGTTAAGGGCCTTTCTCAGGGGCCCAGCAATGGCAGCTTGGTGGACCTGGAAGTCAAACCTTCATAACCTTACAATCGGTAGTCCAACACCTTAAGCACTAAGCTACCACATCCCTTGGAAGATGGAAGGACACAATTGTATAGAGTGTTATGTCTATATGCTGTAGCTGTTGTATAATTTCCCTGGAACTAAGAGGTTGTAACCTGTTCCAGCATAACAATGCCCCTGTGCACAAAGCACAAGCTCCTTGAGGCCATGGTGTGTTATGGTTGATGAAGGTGGAATAACTCGAGTGTCCTGCACAGAGCCCTGACTCTGACTCAACCCCAGTGAACACCTTTGTGATGAACTGTCTGATCTCACTGAAGGTGGTGGTAGCTCAAGTCTAAGGCTCTGGGCTGTTGATCGGAAGATCAGGGTACAAGCCCCAGCACCACCAAGTTGCCACCATCGTGAGCAGGGCCCTCAACCCCCTCCCTGCTCCATGGGCACTGCATCATGGCTGACCCTGTGCTCTGACCCCAAGCCTCCAAGGATGGGATATGTGAAGAAAGAATTTCACTGTGCAGTAATGTATATGTGACAAATAAAGGCTAATTAACGCTCTTATAGCTGAATGATCACAAATCCCTACATCCACATCCACAAGGAGTTGGGGCTAAATCTGGAATGGTATCCCCAACAAGCACATATGAGTGTCCACATCAGACAACCCACTGATATCTTGAAAGCCTCACAAAGCTCAATCCTTAAGCCATCTGTCTATGAGCAGCAATATCGCATACATTTCTAATAAATATAAAAATGCACCGATCCAAGTCCTGGCATCCATTTCCTGGCAAGATTAAAGAAAACTACAGTTTTGCATGCATTTTCTAGACACAAAGTGCTGAGAATAAGTCAGTAGTAGGTGTGTCAGTCATCCCTATTGGCTCTTCCTCCTTCTCTCATAGTATTCCCATAGCTCTTGATGCTTTACTCCAAGAGATGGAGGAGTACAGAGAGATTTTTTTCCTGCCAACATTCAAACCAAAGAAAACAAAATCTGAGCAGATGTCTCTCATTTTAGCTGCTTGACCTATGTTGCCAAGGGAGGATGCTGTACATATTGGCAATACATAAAAAAACCCATCATATATCACTGTCTAATACATGAACAGTACTTTCTTTTAAGATAAAATTAACAATCACAGAAACTAAAGCGTGTCTGCAGGGGAGGACTGATTTTTTTAAAGACTTACTAGTTGGGAAATGAAACGCTGGTCCATTCAGAACATTACTTTCATATCTGCTGAGTGGTTCTCAGTTTTCTAATATATAGTAGATTCATTGGAAATAGCAGTAAATTAGACATTTACATTCTTATCCAGAGCAACTTACAATTTTTCATCTCATTTTATACATCCAAGCAATTGAGGGTTAAGGGCTTTGCTTAAAGGCCCAGCAGTGGCAACTTGGTGGACTTGGGATTTGAAATCACAACCTTCCAATCAGTAGTCCTACACCTTAGCCACTAAGCTACCACTACATGTTCTGCATTACCCAGGATTGCCAGAAAGCTATGTTTATGCAAGATTCGCCCTTCAATAGCAAATATAGCATAGCATTGATTAAAAAAGGAGTGTTTCAGAGGCCTTTACTTAAGGAAAATCTTGAAGGTGTGAACTACATGCAGGTAATTAACGTAATCTTAATGGTACACCCAATAAATCTACCTGCACAGGTGCAGAGCCCACCTCTGAATACACAGAACATTCCTAGGTAAATAATGCACTTATGTCACCGAATCTGAATACAACCCAAAGACACCATTGTCTCTTTAAGGTTTTAATGAATGGAAACACATTTCAAATTTTACTTTTCTTGTTTTAATGTACAAAACATTTTCTGTATTTCATAATGTTCATTCCACAGCAATGTCCTGATTTAGTCAAATCTTAATGGGTGGACCTGGAATGGAAAGCCTTTGTGACTTTAAATAAGAGCTTGGAAGGATGTTCACATTTTCCCCCCAGTATTGCAGAGCTGCAAGAAGACAAGCTGAAACATCAGGGTACAGGGTTAGAAACACGTGCTTCAAGAATTGCTTTAAAGTGAAGTGGGAACTACTCGACCTTTTATTTCTCTTTTGATGGTAAAAAGGTACCACTAAGGGAAGCTGGCTGACGTTCACTGAATCTGAAGAGCACAGTAATGGCACATATTGTACTCTGGAATATAGCTCCACAAAGAGCTCTAAACAAACCCAACTGAAAGTGCTATCAGAAATTATTACTCAAATTATATACACAAATGTGTTATGTGGGAATAATATGAGACCTACTAAAACACCTTAGTTATGCAAAAAGCAAGCCATTGGTTCTCTCATCTCAGTCACACAAACACACACATGGTTTCATACACACAATGTGTTAAGTGACAGAGCTTCAATGAGCTATGTCCTGTGCTCAAGCTCTAAGCTACAATCCAGTGTTGCAGAAACATTAGCCTTTAAAGGAAATAAAGAGAAAGCATGGAAACAAAGTAAATAAGCAGGCATAAATTCCATTCTTCCCAACAAATGAATGAATGAATGAATGAATGAATGAATGAATGATCAGCCAATTAACCTGACAATTCAGACCTTGAGCCAATCAATTAATCAAACAACCACCCAAACATTTACAGTTAACCAACTAATGACTAAATAACTAACTACAGTTAATGAATAAATAAAATTATTCAGAACCCATTCATCCATCCCCAAAAATGCAACCATCTAAGTCACCAACAAATCAATTAGTTACTCAATTAATCCACCAATAAACCATTCACCAATCAGAGAACCAACCAACAAACCAGCCTAACAACCTTCCTGACAATAAACCAACCAATCAACCAACCCATCAACAAATCAGCCAAATACCCAATCAACCATCCATGTCAGCTGATCAACAACCAGCCAGCCACCCAACCATCTAACTAACCAACCAACCAACCAATTAACCAACCATCCCACCAGTAAACCACCCAACAATCAAATTAATGAACCATCAAATTTACTAATCAGTCAATCATCCAATCAATTAAGCAAGTCAACTGACCAACAACCAATCAGCCAGTCATCCAGACCACCAACCAACCAGCAAACTAGCACACCAGCCAACCAAACAACCACCTAGCTAACCAGGGAACTAACCAAACATCCAATTATCAATCAAACAACTATTAAAACATCAGACAATCATGCAACCAACCAACCAAGTCAACCGATCAACAGCCAAGCAGCCAGCCAACCAACCATTCAACAAGCCAGCCAAGCAACCATCAAAAAAAACAATCAACCAACCAGACAACCAATCAACCAATCAGTCATTCAGTCAAAAATTGAATTATTTATTCAGAACTATACACCACAGCGATAATGGCACCAGCTAACTAACCAGCCAACTAATTATTCACTCATTTAACTGATCAACCAACCAACCGCTCACATACTCCAACCTACCAGTCAATCAATTAACTGATTAATCATCTAGTCAATCAGCTAACCTACCAACCAATCAATAAAAATTCACTGAAAAGACAAATCCAGAGCAACTCAACATATTACTCCATTAACAAAACTATGTTTTTGCTAGTGGTCCATACTATAATGATTACTGCTAATTCAGTGCAGTTATTCACATTTCAGATAATGCTCAGACATTTAACAAACAATACAGCTGTAACAGACTTCAGCTCCAGCCCAAACACTGCTTCGTTTATCTGTGATAGCCCATTAGAGAGCCTTTAAAATTCATTAGTGTATCATAATAATCTTTGTGATCTCTTTTAGACCAGAGTTCTTTAAGCAGTATTAGAGGTACAACTGCCTTTTTATGGCCCCTAAGGAAGCCCAGAAGTGTCATTTACAAAATCAGCACAAGAAACGATGCTTCAGAGTATCAACGTAGAGACAGTACACTCCAGGCATCTTCACAGAGAGATTGAGAAGCCCTTTCAGATTTCATTCAGAGTGACGGACTGTGCTGTTGCTGCTATAGGTGCACTTCAAAAAGCCTTTAATAAATATATTCATTTATTCCTTTTATGTTGTGTGCAGGTATGATGGCAGGAGACATGTTAATTTAGAGTGGCCTAGTAAAAGACCCACTTAGTGACCTACTTGTTAACTCATTACATAATGAAAATAAATATGCATTCAAGATTATTTGGAGACGTACTTGGTAGTGAGAGTATCGTTTATGCTTCCCTGTCAGAAGCTTAAGTGTTAGTCAATTACATGCCCTCCTCTGGTGCAAAGAATCTGAATTCTCACATGGATTGCTGGTGCATGTGTATACACAATATACTGATTGTCCCAGAATTCCATTTTCCCATGGGCGGCCATGACCTATGGGTTATGCAAGCTGGGTTCGGCCATAAAGGCCGTACTGTGAAAGAAAGAGCTAAGCTTTCATTTCAAGCTCCTCCACATGAAAAATAAAATCTGTTGTGGTATATACACAATACATTCTGCTGTATAGACGGTATCAGTCAGTATCTATACACTGCGTACTGTTAAAGGTCATGTGAATGCAGCTGTGCCAGAGTTTTTTTACAGTGACTTTTTTCAGATACTGATATAACAGTAATGATAGCAATGCAGAATGCTAATTTTGGGGATGTCATCCCATGGCCAATCTCGAGGCAATCCTACACTGCCTCATGACCAACAGGCTTGGTGATAACATCGACCACACAGTCTCATCCACTGAGCACGTGCAGCAACTCAGGCCAAAAGTCAGTCACGAGCAGTGACAGAAAGAGAGCTGCAAAATACTGGACAACAGGACATGAGATGAGACCAAAGCCTGAAATAAAGGCTGAGAACCTTTTATAATAATAATTTGTAGTTACTTTATTTTTGGTATCATAGTAAGTATCAAATTCTGAGTAAATAATGTTAAGCAACACAAGACAGCAACACAACTGGGCATCAACTAGTGACGACTCTTCTGTACTCTTCAATCACAAATTGTTTACCCAAGGCAGCATTGGACCAAAGATGACCTACAGCATTGTGACGTTAGCTCGGAAAGCATGGTTCAAAGAACGATCATTTTATTTTCCCTCTCTTAACTGATTTGTTTTGACACTAAAAACAAACGGACAAAGAAGTATACGTCCATTCTCCCCATCAAATTCAAAACACATAGTTTATTGAGTCTGGGGCTGAAGTTAAATGTGGTAACAAATGAAAACATAAGCACTTTAAATTGACTTATTCATAGCCATAAATGCTGTCATTGCTGAGTCATGCTAGTTACTTACGCAGACCTTTAAAAGCAAGAACGAAACTAAGTTGTATACCCCATCCTATTAAATCATAAAGTCAAACCGACAATGTACCTATTACTGAGCTGATAAGGGTAAGATTTTCCCTTAATCTATCTCTTCTAAACAAGTATAAATGTCACGTTAGCTTCAATGAACACTTCACACATTGACATTAATTGCCGATCAGCTACCCTATCTTCAGGCCTGTCCGCCCACATCAGGGCTCTGACACTTGATGTCATCTTGCAATTCCAAAATCATATTTTACAAGTCAGCTTTGACAAGCTTGCATCTGAGAATGTGTGCACTGTTAATTTCTGCCATTCATCACCATGATGTACTGACCAAATCAGGAGTTTGATAAGAACTGGAAGAGGATAAAGCTTGTGTTAATTCTTTAGAGCCTTTATGTAGCTATGCTTTCGTGTAAGGAGAGATGGTAAAGATATTATTCGACTCTGACTGAAATACCATTGAGCCTGTCATCCTGCCATTAGCCATCAGAGAAATCATAATGTAATAACTCTCTTTTAAGCCTTATATATGTAGATAATGCTGTAGTTTTCCTTGACATTTCTAAAACATACATTGACATAATTTAGTAGCATCTAAGAGTACTGTGCTTAATCATTTACCTCTTTTGGCATAATTTGTGAAAAACTGATTATTTAAAGTTATGAGAAAGATAAACTGTCTAGTGCTTTTCTTGAATTAGCAAAAGTGGCACTTTATAGAACATTTGCTAGAAAATTATTGTGTTTTCATAATTATCTTCAGGTACCATCCATTTTAAACAATCTGTTATATAGTCTTCTAAAAGGTTGATTTAAAAAAAGAAAAGCTATTTATGGGAAAAAATACTAACACTTTTGTCTAAAGTACTCCAATGATTGCTCGTGTAATCTGCAAGAAAATATAATTCACCCTTTAGGGGTAATAACAGGTGTTCCACAGGGTTCGTGTTAGGTCCTTTTTTTCCCAATACTTTGGGAAATATTATTCATCAGTGAGTCAATTTTTCTCATTGATATGAAGAATGATGAATATCATATCAGTCAAATACCCGACCTTGATGACTGGAGATCAAGACTGGTTGTAATCTAGTATCAAATTTGAGCGCGTTTAGTTTTAAAAGAAAAGAAAAAAGAGTGTAACCCAAACCGTTTAAGAAAATGAATTAATGACTAAAGTGTTGTTGTTTTTTTTAGCTCCAACCAATGCCTTGATGTCTGGAATAAAAATAAAAGTAGTTTAGTCCTGTAGGACCCTCCATTGGCATTCACTTTAAGATACACTTTATATGCAACAGCTAGCTCTATTTATCTGCAAGATTTTTTTTCAACCTATTTGCATCTGTATCTTTACTTGTTCCAAATATGAAGTGATCAAATTATGGATGATCCTGCCTTTAGCTCAGTAGCCTTCAGAGTAAAGTAGCTGAATATTCTTTAGGACTCTTAATGATTTTTCCATTTCACAAAATACTTCATTCTAGGTTCTACCTTCCTTAAGAAGCACCTAGAGGAAGGAGAAACAAACAGAAGACCTTGGGTTGATGGTGAATGCTGTGTAAAACCAATTGGCAATGGCAGTGCACCATCTTTTACACAGAAGTAAGGTGGGGTAGAGGTATCAAAGTAGGAAATGCCAGCAGACTAATCAATCTGATAAGAAAAACTAGACTGGTCACTAGGGTCAATCTGATCTTCCTGGAATCAGTTTTGCAGGACATGATGCTGGCTAAACTGCTACTCATTACATATCTCATTTCCCTTACCCCCTCTGGGAGCACCTAGCCATGCAATGGAGCAATTTTAGCTAAAAACTGACCCAGTTACGGTGCAGCAAAAGCCCAGTACAGGAGGTCTTTCATACCCATCATTATCAAATTGTACAACTCATCCAATCTGTTTTAATTGTGCAATAACACGCACACTGTATTCTGCCACACTGTATTGTTGTTTTGTATAGGTACTGTAATCTGTACAAATTATTGATTATTGTACTGTTGCAACAAAACCTTTTCCTTCAGGGATCAATAAAGTATTCTGAATGTAGCTTGCTAATAAAAACAATCAATTTTCAGCATTGAACTCTTCTCTTTCAAGGGTATTTTCATTTCGGAAAATAAACCTATTCAGTCTGTAGTACTAATCAAACCATCACTGAAGCAACAGTAGCATTGTTTTTTGCCCTTGCTGCACTATTGTTCCAAACAATTAATTTTACCCAATTAAAACAACTGTCCATGCTGATTTATAGCTGCAAATCATTGGAACATTCAGAAATGCTCGGGTCTTTGTCCTTAGCAGAAACGGCCATGGGTGAGAAACGTCTCGGCAACGTTTTAAAAAATCCATCGCTGTCGGTTCCCATAAGGATCTCTGTCATAAAGCAGAGACACTGACTGTCCTAAGGCTCATCTCTTTAAAGAGCTATTAGCCCTGCGCTGCAGCCCGGCCCTGTCCTTGAAAGTAATGAAAACAGCATTTCCTGCTCAATGAGAGTCTGAGCTTTGTTGAGCATTAAACCTTGGTGCGCTTTAATCAAAGTCTCTATGTGCTGAGATGAGGAAATATTCGGTCGGTTTCTGGTGCTTGGGGGATGCGACGGCACGGCAATATGCTATTCTTGCATTTTCTCTGGAATAGATCTCCTGATTTTACACTCTGGCAACAATTCGAGCTGCGGCTCGCGACGCAGGGGCGTCTCTAATGACTTCTAAGCTCGGCTCTGATCGTCCCCTTTTTCCAAGAGGGAAAAAAATAGGCGCGAAATCTGCAAGCTGTTAGTGGAGGCAGAGGACATTTTTCTGGCAAATGGCTCCGCGGTTCATCAGACTGAATCCTACCCTAAAGGCAGCATTTTAATATGTTAATGCAACCTAGATATCTGATCTCAAGCACCTTTTCCTAGTAAACAGGACTGATAATTCAGATGTATCGGTTTAAGAGCTTGGCCATTAGGAAGACAGGAACGAGTCAGCTGCCGTTCGGGATGTGACCTCTCAGACACAGCGAGAGATTCAGGACTGCCACTGAGAGACAGACAGCCAGGTTGGCAGCTTTTGACCATGACTACAATCATGCCATCTGACACAGGGATGGAGGACAGCAGTGTGGGCTGGGCATGTACACAGTTAACAGCCTGATGCCATGGCCTCTGCCTCAATCTTAGGGGCCATACTGTGTTCTGAGCAAACCTTAGCCCTGAAGCTTGTACTGATTCACAACATTCACACATAAAGATGATGCTTGGTAGCTGAAGGCCATGGCTGCTCACCTGGCCAGGTCTGACAGGGTGTAAGGTGATGTCTAAGGCAGGGAGAAGTTGTCAACTGACAAACCATGGTCTGGATGAAAGCCCAACAAAGTATTTGACAAGATCAAATGAAGCACTTGTATGATATTATAACATATGGTGGGGGAAATAGCAGTAGTTCAACAACAGTTTTCTAAATATAAACCATACATAATACTTTATTCTAGTTTTAGTAGCTAATTTGTGGAGGCAGTTCTACACTGTCGGCTATCAGGACATATGGACTTGATGAATCCGCCACAAGATGTTGCTGTCTGGGTGGGAGTCATGGCATAAACTTTGTACCCTGTCAATCACTGATGTACTAGCCAATCCTTGGTGTGAGATTATGTATGTGGAAGAAGGCAGAAAGTTCTCATCCTGAGTGTGAGTATCGATCAGAAAGATGCAGTCTACTGGCTAAGCAGGTGTTAGATTTCACCTTACCTAACCTGCTTTGTTGCTGGTACTTGACAGGGGAGAGCTGACTGAGGGTGGGAATTGGCCAGTCCAACCCATCCATCCATCCGTCCGTCCATCCGTCCGTCCATCCATCCATCCGTTCATCCATCCATTCATCCATCCATCCACCCATCCAGCCATCCATCCATTTGTTCATTCACCCATCCACCCATCCACCCATCCATCCACCCATCCATCTATCCATCCATCCACCCACCCATCCATCCATCCACCCATCCATTCGTTCAGCCATCCATCCTTTCAGCCATCCATCCATTTGTTTATTCATCCATCCACCCATCCAGCCATCCATCCATTTATCCATTAATCCATCCATTTGTTCATTCACCCATCCATCCATCCATCCATCCATCCATCCATCCACCCATCCATTCGTTCAGCCATCCATCCGTTCAGCCATCCATCCATTTATCCATTAATCCATCCATTTGTTCCCTTCCCCCTCCATCCATCCATCCATCCATCCATCCATCCATCCATCCATCCACCCATCTATCCATCCATTCAGCCATCCATCCGTTCATCCATCCATCCATCCTTCCATTTGTTTATTCATCCATCCACCCATCCAGCCATTTATCCATTAATCCATCCATTTGTTCATTCACCCATCCATCCATCCATCCATCCATCCATCCATCCACCCATCCATCCATCCATCCATCCATTCATCCATCCATTTTCTGTACCACTTATTCTATACAGGATCAAAGGAAACTTGACTCTATCCCAGGAGACCCGGGGTGTCCAAGGTGGTGGACACCCTGGATGGGCTACCATCCCATCACAAGGTTTGTGTCCAGGTTACAAAAGGGGCAGGTGGGATTGAGAAACATTCTATGGAAATAAAATGTCTTCCTATTTTTCATGTGTTTTGAGCACTTAGCTTATGCATTTTCATAACCCAGTCTTCTGCTAAATAACATCTGCAATGTCATGTACTGTTGAGCTGAACCATAGTCCACCTCAGAGGCTCAATATTTATCTTCGGACAGTAATTTTTTTTTTTTTTTTTTACTCAATTCAAGACAGTTTTCAGACAGACTAGTATTGCGCTGAAACCTTTTCTTTTTCGAGGTGAGCGAAACAGTCGTCGATGTGCAAGTCCAACACTAATCTACCAGCTGCTCGGTGACTGTGAAAAGGAAAAGCGAGAAGAACCACGGACAACTGTTCCTCAAGTGACTGAATCTGTATTTATATATCTCAGCCGGAATGAAGATGAGTCACACACATCCAGACAGAAAAAAAAAACAAGAGACAGAAATCCCCATTTGCAAAGGCGAGCCACGACAGCCAACAGACTGCCAAGTCCACGCTGTTCATTTGAGATATTGTGAATAAATATATACACACTGACACACACACACACACAAACAGAAAGGCTAACACTACTGAGGAAATATTAACAGTCGAGTAAATTAGATTTGTGTTGTGGTATACTCGCAAAGTTACTTTTTCCTGACCTAATTGGAATCTGTCACAACATATATTCCTTAATAGCCTTCACTGAGCTTGTCTTACAGTGTGTACGTGTGTGAGTGTGTGTGTGTAGTGATGTCAGGAAGCTAAATGTTTCCACAGTTGAAAAATTTGCAAGCGCAGTCTTCTCCACATGCGTGTCTTGGTGCAGTTTGCTTCCCCGCTTCAGCGCTAGCTAACAAAACAGCATTAGCTTCTTCTCCCAGGCTTCCTCCGAGTCCCCTGAGGAAGTCTGGGATATCTGACAGAAACTGGCTCAGAGACTCGCCGCTGTATCCTGAGGTCTTATGAACGACTTAGAAGGAGAGTCCATGAGTCTCAGCAGGGCAAGAGGCCAGACCTGGATTCATTCGTATGGAACGTATTCAACATCCAACCACGAGGAAAAGAAAATGGAAAAGGAAAGAGAAAAAAAAGCAAGTAGCAGCCAAGAAGTATTGCAGGTTAAAGAGACAGAACTCTGGAGACTCGCTCAGAGGAAGAGCAGAGAATGAAGCGTGGTGATGGCTGAAGGTCGAGGAAAGGCAGAAAAAGAAAAACGAGAGCTGGCATCCAAAAAACAGGAGTTTAATCAGAGGGCACATTATCACAGCTGAGAAAAAAACTGGTCACACCTTCTTTCATTATTATTATTATTATTATTATTATTATTATTATTATTATTATTATTAATAATAATAATTTTTTTTATTTTTTATTTTGCATTGATTCATAATATGTTCATTATTAAGGTTTATTTTTATCAGGATGTAGTCATTCCTCTGAGGGGACATTTTATTCTGCTTTTTCTTTCAAATTTTGTTACTGACAAAATGTTATAAAATAATGCAACACTATTTTTTATTTAATTTCATTTCATATTTGAACTCTTTTAAATCTCTTTCTAACATACTAGACAAATACATTCTTGGCCATGATCCTCTTCATACTCTTGATTATTTTTTTTGTTTATTTATTTGCTGTTTCTGTCTGTCTGGTCAGGAGAATTATTTATTTTCCTGTTGTTGTTTTTTTAAAGATTCTTTTCAAATTTCTTGGCATTAATAGTCTTGTGTAGTTTTGTTTTATTTCCGTCCGTCCATCTGTCCGTCTTAACGTATTCTTACCCATGATTCTCTTCTTTAATTTATACATATATATATATATATATATATATTTATTTATTTATTTAATTCATTTTTTTTCTCTTGTTTTATTTGGGATTCTTTTTTTTTTTTTTTATTATTGCGATTCATTTTTTATCTTTAGGTTTTACCCATGGATGTTTTAATTTTTAGATCTATCTGGGTTTGGCAATTGCTGTTTTTTTTTTCTCCTTTGGCCATGGTAATTTTTTTTTTCTTTTCCTGGACATATTTGTCGGCCTGTCTGTCTGTCTGTCCTTCTATCTGTCTATCATTTATTACCGTATTTTTGTTTGTCCATAATCTGCACTATATGTTCATGAATTGTGTCTTGAACATTTAAAAAAATAGAATAGAATAGAATAGAATAGAATTATTTAAAAAAATATATTTATTCGTCTATAAAAATAGTTTACACCTCAGATATTTTACTTGTAATTTTGAACCTGTGCGTTTAGACACCCTGGTGATGTTTATGAGGATCTAAATCACAAATGATAAAAAATTCACCTATTAGAATCAACAACATGCCAAACGACAGGAAGAGTTAATGCCATCATCCGGATAGTGCAAAGTTCAGCCACTTCATTATCTACACATCATGCCGACAGCTTCAGAGCCACCCAAAGTAGCCAAATAGCAGCGCTAATTATCCGGACTAGCGATACGGATGTCACTCTGACTTCTATACCAGAAAAGTGGCCGTGGATCAAAGTCATCAGAGGATGAGAGTGACCGAGCCAAACCCAGCACTCTCCGCCTACATGACTTTCATCCTCTGATGACTTTGAAAAATCCGAATCGTGGTCACTCGGTCAGTTTTGGGAAGTCCGCTGCTCCGGATGCAAAACCCGCAGAAAACGCTGACAACAAGCCCAAGTCACGCAGAGCTGAACATCTGGACCATGCTGCTGCAGAAAGTCACCCAAACGCTGATTTGATTTCAGAGGAAAGGACAGAGAATGTAAAAGGTGCACAAAAGGGAAAGGTACAATGAATTCGAGGGTTAAAAAAAAATTCAAGCAGAAAGAATCGTTACACAAAGATGAAGCTCGATTCTGATTGGTCAGAAGGTGTAGGTTCTTTCTATACAGCAAGATCTTTCATAAACAATAGGCTATACTAATGTGGTTTTTTGGATATGTTACGGTTTCTATAGTAACAGCTGATACACGAGGCGGGAACAGTAAAGTCAGTCTGTATTGCATCACTCTATCATCACCTGCATCCCAAATGCCACACTACACACTGTGTACTCTAGTGTCCAGTGTATAAATCAGCAGAATAGTGTGTAAATATGTGATTTGGGATGCATCTATTGATTATTTTCCTGTAGTTAAGCAGCCTTTAGTTAAGTAGTTAAGGAGCCTTTATTTACACATATACATTACAGCACAGTGAAATTCTTTCTTCGCATATCCCATCCTTGGAGGGTTGGGGTCAGAGCACAGGGTCAGCCATGATGCAGCACCCCTGGAGCAGGGGGAGTTGAGGGCCTTGCTCAAGGGCCCAACAGTGGCAGCTCGGCGATGCTGGGGCTTGAAACCCAATCTTCTGATCAGCAACCCAGAGTCTTAACCACTTGAGCTACCACCACAGTAACAGCATGTAATAGTGTCTTATTCCTTTCTGAATGAGATAACGCTACACAAATTTTAGGAATCATCAGACAGATATGGTAGTGAGAATATTGATTCCAGACTTTTAAACAGTGGAAACAGATGCAAAGACAATATATTTTTTTCCTTAATATATATCCGCTTAATCCGACTTGTCTCTGGACAGTCAGAGCTTCAGAGGTCACTGCATCATACATTAAACATGTCTGTCTTTCTCAGACACAGTATTAGCATATTTTCTGGAGAAACATAATGCCACAGATATTTGAACACACACACACACACACACACACACAATGTGCCAGAACCTCTTATTATACCATTCTGTCAGTGCCAACACACACACACACACACACACTCGGGGGAAATGTGGTGATGGATCGCTGTGATGTTTATGAGTGTGACCTGTTGTACCTCCTCTCTCACCAGCGTGACACCTAACTCGTAAACTCACTGAAGAGCTGCAGTGTTTTACTGACCTGCCACAACTCTGTGCACTACACTGCCCCGGAGATTTAGGACCAGACCCCTGTGCTGAGGTCACCTACACACATACACAGGCACTCGTACAGACACACAAATGGGTAATGAAAGGAGAAAGATGAAGGGAAATGAAGGGGAGAGGAAGAAAGGAATGAAGGAAGGGAAGGGAAGTGGAAGAGAGAGGAAGGGGAAAGGGGAAAGGGGAAAGGGGGGGAAAGGGGAAGGGAAGGGAAGGGAAGTGGGGGAAAGGGAAGGGGGGGAAGGGAAGGGAAGGGAAGGGAAGGGAAGGGAAGGGAAGGGGGGGAAGGGAAGAAGGGGAAAGGGGAAGGGGGAAGGGAAGGGAAGGGAAGGGAAGTGGAAGGGGGGGAAGAAGGGGAAGGAAAGGGAAGGGGAAAGGGGAAGGGAAGGGAAGGGAAGGAAGGGAAGGGAAGGAAAAGGGGAAGGAAAATGATGTGGAAAGAAAAAGGGAAGAGGGAAAAGAAAGGGGAAAGGGGAAGGGAA
This sequence comes from Hemibagrus guttatus, assembly GCA_033459395.1. Lineage (NCBI taxonomy): Eukaryota > Metazoa > Chordata > Actinopteri > Siluriformes > Bagridae > Hemibagrus > Hemibagrus guttatus. The sequence goes on along the minus strand of JAUCMX010000006.1, from coordinate 3,936,602 downwards.
GGGAAGGGAAGGGAAGGAAAGGAAAGGAAGAGTGATGTGGAAAAGGAAAGGAAAGAGAAGAAAAGAAAAGAAAGTGTGTGGAAATAAAAGAAATGAGAGACGTATTTAAGGGGATTCACAGGCAGGTCCTCGGCTCTATCTGTGTCCTGAAGGCAGCTCACACTTCTGCAGTCTCTTCACTCTGTTGATCGGCTGGTTTTATGGAACAGAAGCAGTTTTCGGTTCTTTATCTACATTTTGAACTCGGATCTGTTTATTGATCGCAGATTCTCCAGGTTCCTGTGCGAGCTGCCGCTTAGGATTTACTCTCCAGCCTGCAGGCAGTGCTAAGTGAAAGCATCACTCCATCTACCTGCTGTGTGTTCCTTTCCACCAGGAGAAGACCTAGAGTCACCACAACAGCAGAACACAACAAAAAAAAAACAAAAGAAACCCGACAATCGATTTCCTCCAAGAGCAGCATCCTGTTTATTCCACTTCACAAGGCAGTAAAATTTAAAAAGGAAGGAATTTAAAAAAGAAAAAAAAAAGAAAAACAAGACTCTTCACCTGCACACTCCTACTCCATTTGTAGTTAGATATATAGAGAAGACGGTGGACACAGGAGTGGGCGAGGTTCATGAATACACACTCTCTCTCACACACACACTCACAAACACACCTACACGGAACACTTCCTTTGAGGATGGACCTTGCTCTCGAACAGAAAACTTTCGACACTTTTTGTGACCTTAAAATGTCTCGCTAGAAGTTTCAGCCATGTCAAAATAAAATAAAATAAAATAAGATAACATTTCTGGAAATTGAAAGAGCAGTGAGCTTCCAATGGTGCCTTCAATCTTTGGTGCTGGTAAAAAGCTCCAAAAAATCCTTATGGTTAGTTAAGAAAATAAATAAAAAGTAAAATAAAATTAGAAAAAGATTGGAAAATAGTAAAACTAGGTTACGATAAAGATGTAAATTCAAGATAAATGAATTATTTAATATTTGAGATAAATATTTTTTTAAAGTGAGTTCCACAAAGTTATATAAAAATATATATATATATATATATATATATATTATTATATAATTTAATCTATTAATAATTTTAATTTTAATATATTTATTTGTTTATTTATTTTTAATTTCTTTGTTTGATTGTTCGAATCTTGCATCCAATCACCTACAGGAACATTTTTTTAGTTTGGTCATCTATATTATTTAGGAAAGTTGAAGAAGAAGAAGAAAAGAAGAAGAAGAAGAAGAAAAGAAGAAGAATGGTAATAATAAAAATATTAATACTAATAAATGTTGTAGTAAACATTTATGTAAGGAGTCTCCAGTGTCAGCATTCTGTTACAGTTAGTTTCCGCTTTTTATATAGTGTTATTTGCTTCAAAAGAAAGAAAGAAAACAGAAGTTGGTGAAGAACAAAATGTGAGAACAAAAATGAATTTATTTCCTGGCCATTCAACACCATTAAATGTAACTATGAACAGATAAAATGTAATAATTATATTTTTAAATAAAAGAGACTATAAATGACTCATTCACAGGAAACAGGAAGTGAAGCTAACTAGTCTGTTCTTTTTTCCCCCCAGTAATACCATGGATGAAGTCAGACAGGCGATATTTTTTCCATTTCGTCACTGTTCTGCCCTTGATGACCTGGCTTAGGTGTGCTGAAAGCTGAAATAGAGCTTGGGACCGTGTGACCTCAATGACACGCGATACTGTGTTGATCTGAACTTATATCTCTGAAAAAAAATGAACATATTTCTGCCAGCTCTTTTCTTTCTCAGAGTAAAAAAAATGAAGTGAGAAAAGAAAAGATGAGGAGTGAGGGGAGTGTGTAGGAGGGAGTGGGAGTAAGATGTGGGACTGTTAAAAGAGACAGAAGGAAAAGAAAAAGAATGAGAGGAGACTAGCGTTAGTACGGTGAGGCATCCCATACACTGAGACGGAGCTCAATCCCTCGCAGCAGATGGCTCCCCAGCCGTCCAAGTGCAGGAGGAGAGACGGAGTGTGTAGCGGTGAACCAGGCCTCCTGCGGCTCCCACAAATGGCACCAGAACCATGACAAGAAAGACTTAACAGGCTAACCGAAGGGTTGGTTTACTGAAAAAAAAAAGATCCCTGTGTATCCTGGGTTTTAAGAATCAAGTACATTATAATAGAATATTCCAAAAGCCTTATTGATCTTCTTGAGAGCAAAAAATTAAGTTTTGCATTCGCAGTTTAGTTAAGCATGCAGAGTAAGGACTTACTGTTTAATTTGTGTGCATTTAGACTACAGACCTAAGTGCTATTTAGAAGTTACAAGTTAGTTACATAGTTAGGGAAAAACAGAGGTGTGCCCATAAAGACACTTAAAGGCAAGTGCAGAAGTCCAGAGAGCACCCCAGATTGGAATTTGGAAGACAAACCTTACCCATAGATACGGCATTTGGCAGGCGCACTTATCTAGAGCAACTTACAATCTATACAAGTAAGCGATTAAGGGCCTTGCACAGGGACCCAGCAGTGGCAGCTTGGCAGACGTGAGATTCAAACTCGCAACCTTCCAATCAGCAGTCCAACACCTTAACCACTAAGCTACCACATTTATCTTGTTTATACAATAGAGCAGTTGAGGGTTAAGGACCTTGCTCTACGGCCAGTGCTTGGTGGTTCTAGGATTTAAACTCACAGCCCTCTGATCAGAAGTCTAACAGCTTAACCAGTGAGCTACAAGATCCACAGTCCATGTTCAAACTGCCCTTTAAGCATGCACAGAACCCTGCGCAGTCTCTGAATGCATGCGACTACCCTATGTGTCTTCAGGATCCCCACCCTAGTAGATAGCCTGCTTATTGAAAGGCACTAAAGGAGAGATAGTCGGTGGGTGGGAACTGGCAGGTGGTCAAATTGAGGAGAAATCAAAAGGTAAAAAAAAAATAAAAAATCGACAGAACTACTAGACTTAAGCCAGCAGCTTTGAACAAGGCTCTAGGTACAGTAGTGGAAGCTCTATCAGTCAATATCGCATCGAGCTCCACTGCTCTTCTGTTCTGCTCCTGACCCTCCTGGCATTTGTAAAGGGCATAGTAAGGAGCTCACACCTCCATCTGCATACAGCAGATTTCAAAAGAACTTAACACACTCTCACAACACTAAAAACGCTGCAAAGTTTAAGGTTAAGAGAAGTTATTTGAAGGAAGTGTACCATAAGCGTGGCTTTTAGGTATATAAAAGATTGCTTGAAGTGGAAGGGAGAAAGGGAATTCTTAAAGTTGACTATAAAAAGCTGACAACACAAACGCACACTCGCTACTCATTGCTCAGCATGCTAGCGCATAAACAAGGGAACAGCTGGCTATGGTGTATACCAGAGAGCATGAAATAGCTATTGCCATTCGTTTACTGTGCCTTGAGTAGTGTTTATTCTCTGGAGCAAGACTCACTGCCTGCCAAGCAGAGCAGCAACAGTGTGTGTGTGTGTGTGTTTTTGTGGGTGTGTAAGCTGATATTAATGATATGATATTAAGGTCCCATGGCTCAGGCAGTGTGTTCTCACTGCAGGAGTTTGGCATGCACTCTCATCACTACGTAATCCCTGGCACGGTGCAACAGGGAGCACACCTGTCCAAACTGCATAAACAAACACACACACACTCACAAAATCAGCACAATATGGCATACCATGAGGCAGAAATGAACAGAAAGGGAAGGCCACCTTAGTGACGCACTAGAACAAAGCTGATTATCATCTATGCACAGTGTGTGTTATTCCTCCACCTCCACTAGTGTGCGACTGAAGGAGTGCTGTTAGGTGGAGATATTTGTTTGGCACAATACTATCTACACTGCAAAGACGCTATCTACACTTTGTATAATTCATTACAACATCAAAGCACGTAATGATCAATTGGTTTCAGCTGTGTGGGAACTCGCTCCATGGACTAGTCCCTTCTTTACATGTCTTATGCATGAGACGTGGCCCTTTAACCCCCTGAGATTCTAGGAAAGTGCAAGCTGCAAATTAAAAAAAGAATATTCAACTAAAAACAGAATAAATTTTCACCGCTAACAAAGATTAAACAGAAGAAAAGACAGTCCAAAACTTTTCTCAGCAGCACAAGAGTTTGATCATACGTCTTTGCCAAAGGTGACAAATAAGGAAATCTGTGGATGCTGCATTTTGTACCATCAGATGGAACTGTACATATTGATAAATAATGGCCATTAAAAAGGGGGTGTGGGTTTAGATGAGTAGGTGAGGACTTTACTGTTGCCCCTTATATAAAATGTTAGCTAAAATCTGACCATGGAAATCTACTAATAATGAGAATAGGAATTTATATAATGCCTTTTTCAAAGCCAAGGTTACTAGAGAAATACAAAAGTACAGAACAAGCATTATAACCAAAATTTCAAATTACAGTACGTAAGGACAGAAACTGCTGAAATGTGCAATGCAATGGCCTTCACATAATTTCAGAAAGCTCAGTCTGCATATATTCTCGGTATTTCTACTGAAAGGAAGCTAAATAGGTGGGCAACATTTGTGGGATTTGTGCACTCAATTTGTGCCCACAAGGATTATTAAACATCCTCAACATAAACAATCCCATAATTCTGTTCACCAAACCATCTGTCTATTATCTTTACTGCCTATCCCTACGCAAGGTCATGGGGAACCTGGAGTCTATCCTAGGAGACATGGGGCACAAGGCAGAGGACACCCTGGACAGAGTGCCAACTCATTGCAGAGCATAATTGCACACACACCCTGGACAATGTAGCCTACAATGCATGCTGGACTTTGGCACCAGAGGAAACCCTGAAAACACAAGGACAACATGTAGACTCTGAGGTGGATATTAAATCCTGAAACCTGGAAGTCTGAGGCAAACATGATAACCAATAAGGGGCAATTGAGAGTCATCAACCCACCTTTGACCAGTGAACCCAAAGGATCAAACTGGGGACCCAGCAAACTATAAGGTGCTAACATCAAAATACCACCCGTGAGGATGATTAGTGAATAGAGATTAGATGAGGAAGACAAGGCATGAGTAGTGATAGAGGACTGATGCATTATTGTGTGTTAAAGATGAGTGTGTAGATGTGTACGAAAAAGATACCAGAAAGTATAGAGGTGACAATGATGAATGGGAGAGTGAGTCTGGCGGCTCATTGTCAAAGGAGGTATGATGACCTGGAGGTACTGGTGGCCCAGTGGTTAGGACTTTGGGTCACCACTCAGAAGGTTGTGAGATTGAATCTCAATGCCCCTAAGCTACCACTAGGTCCTTAAACAAGGCTCTTAGACTTCATCTGCTCGTCTCAGCTGCAAGTCGCTCTGGATAAACACTGGGTGAAGATGGGTATCTTAGGGGTAGCAGAGGTAGGGTAGTGGGGTGAGGAGGTAAGGGACAGAGTGATATGAGATGGGGTGGGTGTGGATGAGTGGATAAGTGGATATGGGGCAGCTGGCCATTGCTAATATGCCATCTGGGAAAGCAGCTCAGCCAGGAAGCTAATCAGACCATCCATCACTCAGATACCTGACAGGGGCAATTAGTCCACCTTCCTGCACTCTGTAGCACTACCTTCCCTCATTTGTTTTTCTTCTCCTTCTCCCATCAGACCTTTTTTTCCTCTCATTCCCTACATCTTTCTCATCTTCCTTTCTCTTTCACCATCTCTCTCCATGTCATTTTTTTCTCCCGTCTCCTCTGCTTGCCATCTTTCTTATCTTCTATTCCTTATACATACAGTATCTACATATTATTCTCTCTTTTCCCTTCTTTCACATCCCTTCCTGTTCTCTGAGTACTTTCTCCTCATCCCTTCCAACTAATTTATCCTTCTCCTTTTCCTTTCATCTTTTTTCTTTCACCACATTTTTCTTTCTTTCTTCTATGTTCTCTTCTCCCCCACCTACATACCTCTACATCTCTACACCCATTTTTTCTTCCTCTCGCCTTCCACATCTTTCTTGCATCCTCTTTCTTTCCACACCCGTCTTCCTCTCCCTCCTTCCCATTTGTCTCTTCTTTCTCTTCTCATTTCTCCAACATCTTGCTCCTCTGTTTCTTATTTTATTCCACTCTCCTTCATTACCTCATTTTATTTTCACACCTACCTCTCTTCTCCCTCTCCTCATCCCCCTCTTCTCATTTCCTTCCTGTCTTTCATCTTCTCTTTTTTTCCGGTCCACCTGTCTTCTCTCTTGCTTGCTCTCCCTCTACTTATATTCTACCACTTTCTTCCTCAATCTTTCTTGTTCTACCTCTCTTCATTTCCTTTTCTTTAACATTGTTGTCTTCTCTCCGCTTCTCTGTACTATCATCTTCCTTTCTCAGCTCTTTCCTCTTCCCTTCCCAACATTTTGTTCTGCTGACCACCTTCATTCCTTTCTTCCAAATTTCTTCTTGTACAGATTTTACACCTGGCCAACAAATCCTATGTATATCCAAGTAAGAGATTTGTCACTTTTGAAACCTGGACTGCATCTACGGTGAAACATCTACGCCAAGGAATAGTCCGCATTATGAGACTCTATTATCGAGGACAGGAAACGACGTGGGTGGACAAAGTATTCATCCTCCCCCTCACACTACAAGACTGCAAATATGACAAAAAACTTGAAAATCTCACTGCAATGATACTTCAGAGAAAAGAAAAATAGATTGAGGGAAAATCAGGGTGAGCCAGAGAGAGGTGTGTGAGTGTGTGAAAGTCTGAAAGCAGCAACTTTCTATTTAGGCATGAATAAGAAGCGTGGAATTATGCATACACATTCAGCAGGCACGATTATTAATGCTGTAGGTGCCTGATGGAGACGCAGCCTGATCCACTGCATCAACTCATTCCTCAGAAGTGTCTGTTTGGTACAACGGCAAAGCATTACATCATCTGGTTGGTTTTCCATTTCACTTTTCTAATCTAGATGAAATTTGAAGAATCATCACTATAGCATTCCTTATTATTTAAAAAGTGCAATTAAGCAACAGTTTGCTAAATACAAAAACATCTGTTGTTACGTTTGTGCCAGAAGTTTTCGTTGAACATATTTTCCATTATTAGGTAGTAACACTGGCTTCAGTTCTTGATTACGTTTGAAATGAAACACAATGTCTTGAATTTTGTGAACAAAAATGAGCCTTTTGTGAAGAGTTTTTTGTCTTGTGGGTTACAAGAATGGAGACAAAACATAGCCTACAGAATCTGCTAGCCTTGACTAGCCTGATTATCCTTTTTGGGGAGTTTCAATTTGAAGAAGGACCTTTATTCGTCACATATACATTATAGCACAGTGAAATTCTTCCTTCACAGATCCCAACTTCATAGCACAGAGTCAGCCATGATACAGCGTCACTGGAACAGTGAGCTTTGTTTGGGCCTTGCTCAAGGGCCCAACAGCAGCAGCTTGGCAGTGCTGGGACTTGAACCCCAATCCTCCAATCAACAACCCAGAGGTGTGAGCTGAGGCCTCCATGGATCGGCCCTGTTTGTGCAATGTGTCCCAGAACTGTTTGTGCAATGTGTCCCTGATTGGATTGAGATCTGGGAAATTTGCAGGCAAAGTCAACACTCCAGAACATTCCAGAACAATGTTTGCAGAGTGGCAGGGTGCATTACCCTGCTGAACGAGACCACTGCTGTTAGGAAATAATGTGGCCATGAAGGTGTGTACTTTGGTTGCAACAACATTTACGTATATCAAAATAACATTCCCACTGTGTTGAGGCCAGGACCCAAGGTTTTCCAGTAGAACATTCCCCAGAGCATCACACTGACTCTACCAGCTAGTCTTCTTCCCATAGTGCATTCCAGCACTAACCTAACCAAGACTACTTAAACCCAGCTAGAGCTAATTTAGAAGAAGAAAAAGAAGAAGAAGAAGAAGAAGAAGAAGCCCTTATTATTGTCATATATATATATGACCTTTCTCAGGGGCCCAATAATGGCAGCTTGACAGTGCTGAGGCTTGAACCCCGATCTTCTGATCAACAACCCAGAGCCTTAGCCACTTGAACCTAGTTGAACTAATTTACCTAGTTGGCTATAATGTTTTCTTAGCAAAGAAGATATTTTTTCAGGTAGATATTTGACCACAAGTGCTTTGAGTCAACTGTTTTATGTTTATTTTAATATTTTGGTATTGATCATCCATGCAGCACTTTTCTGTAGGCTTGTGTTTTGGGTTTTGTGCCATATACTCTATGTTACACATTCATATTTTTTTGTGAAAACTGAGCCTAAGTATTTTGATAATGGGTCCAAGCATTTTCTTGGTCCTCTGGCTTCCTCTCTGTTTTGGAACACAGGTCAGAGGTTCAGCTGGATGGCATGGCCCCGAGGCGTAAGAGGAGGAAGATAAGTACAGAAGGGTTGGAAGGGGTAGATTAGAAAAGTATCAGGGAGTGAGCTGATTAAAGACTTTCTAAATAATGAGCAGGAGGATTTTGAAGGGATTCGAAATTCCTTAATGTTACTCCAGATTCCTTTAATGTTTAAACCTTATTAAAGTACAGGTCTAATGTGGAGCCGATCAGATGAAGCCAATGGTAAGAAAATCAGTATATGTAAGAAAGTGTGGATACTTGAGAATAAAACATGCTAAAGATGAAGGATGATTTCAAATATTAATAAATTGAGCAGATTGTAATGGAGAACACGGAAAAGCCTACATTCAGCCGAGAGCAAAAGAAAAAAATTTTTTATTCTTATTTGTTAATCGATCATTCTACATTTTTGCAGCTCTGATCTGAAAATGTCTACACAGAATTTTCTAAAGATCAGTGATGCCACTCAAAGAAAGTAAGAGAAAATGTCTCAGACAACATGAGGTGGTTCAGTGATGCATTAATGACACTCCCTAGCCATGTCAAATGTCCAAGCAAAAATTTTGCATGCCAGCTTTAATTTATTTTTTTATTTATTTTTTTTACAGAGGTCTGCTTTCACTTGGATGAAACCGCAATAAATAAAAAAAAAAAACCTCAACAAAACATCCATTTTATGAATCGCTTTAACCGAAGCTCTTCTCAGCTGCAGCACCTCATTAGTGATCGATGAGTAGAGCTCAGGCTTCAAACCAATACAGACTAATAGCAGTCACAGCAATACTGTGATTAGCAGCAGTGCGGTCACAGGCAGGAGCCATTAGCATGATTATCACTCATTAGTGTCAGAGACGAGGAGACTAAAGCCCAATCTACTCAGCTCACAGAAAAACCACTGATCCTCCACATCGATGTCGAGAGAGCGAAAACTCAGCAAAACACTTTCCACTAAAACGTATGAGTGAGTGTTTTCAGCAGCAGCAGCGCAAAAAATACACACAGATACTTCTACTTTTAAGTTCTTCTAGAAAAGTACTTTAAAAGTACCAGGATATGGATAAGTTTGTGCTGAAGTACATGACATTATAGTTTTGTCTGAGTGGAGAACAAGAAATTCTAGAAATTTCTACATACTAATTCAGAGAAGGAACATATTATTAACAGCATCATTCATTCATTCATTCATTGTCTGCCGCTTATCCGAACTACACTCGGGTCACGGGGAGCCTGTGCCTATCTCAGGCGCCATAGGGCATCAAGGCAGGATACACCCTGGACGGAGTGCCAACCCATCGCAGGGCACACACACACTCACGCAATCACACACTGCAGACAATTTAGAGATGCCAATCAACCTACAGTGCATGTCTTTGGACTGGGGGAGGAAACCGGAGCACCCGGAGGAAACCCCCGAGGCACAGGGAGAACATGCAAACTCCACACACACAGTGTGTGGAGTTTGCATGTAGGGGCAGTGGTGGCTCAAGTGGTTAAGGCTCTGGGTCGTTGATCAGAGGATCAGGGTTCACCACCAAGCTCCACTGTTGGGCAATTGAGCAAGGCCCTTAACCCTCTCTGCTCCAGGGGCGCTGTATCAAAGCTGCCCCTGCGCTCTGACCCCAACTTCCTCAGCTGGGATATGCGAAGAAAAGAATTCCACTGTGCTGTAATGTATGTGTGGCGATAATAAAGGCTTCATGCCCCACTTCTTCTTCACATGGCGGAGGCGGGAATCGAACCCCCAACCCTGGAGGTGTGAGGCAAACGTGCTAACCACTAAGCCACCGTGCCCCCCTTAACAGCATCAATAATAATTTAAATAATAATGCCTAACGCTCTAATCTGCACCATTTAATGTATATAATCACACAGAAGCAGACTTTTGAAGATAGGATGTATAGTTTACTTAGACTTAGGCTTGACTTTTTAAACCTTTAGGTTTGACTTCAAAACCAACAAACGTGGTTTTGTTAGGTCATAAACTTCAACTAAACTAACAGAATCCCAGGTTTCAGCATGGGACGTTACATCCAACAAGGAATTATCTATACAGGGAGTAAAGATCTACATGGAAAGATACAACTAAAACCTCACCATCGTGGCCTGGGTTTGATACCCAGGCAGGGTTAACACTCAGTGCTGGTCTTAAGCCTTGATAAAATGGGAGGGTTGCGTCAGGAAGGTGTATAACCTTTGCCAAAATCAAATATGGCTATGGTGACCCCGAGTACAGTGCACTTCAGGGACAACGACAAATACAAATACAGTGTTTTAATCAATAACTGTCACTGTCTTTGTATATATGTTGAATGCTGTCGGATTTAAAGAGAGAGAACTTTTTTGTTAATTCAATTCAATTTATTTGTGTAGCGCTTTTAACAATGGACATTGTCTCAAAGCTTTACAGAAGTATAGAAACATAGAAAAATGATAAAGTTTAGTTACTATTTATCCCGAACATTTATCCCTAACGAGCAAGCCTGAGGTGACAGTGGTGAGGAAAAATTCCCTGAGATGATATGAGGAAGAAACCTTGAGAGAAACCAGGCTCGGAAGAGAGCCTCATGCTCATTTGGGTGACACTAGACAGTAAATAATGTAACTGTTGATAATGTCCTTTCTGCAGCAGTTTATATTCATAAAAAATTGTGCAACCAAGAGCTCCTGAGGAACTAATAGGTCAGCGTAATTTCGGTATATTAGTGTACTATATGGAATAGGCTTTTCGGGAACTTGGGTCATGCACCGTCTGTGTATATTATGAAGAAAAATTTTCAGGGATTGTCCTGGAAGCCTCTCTCTCTCTCTCCCTCTCTCTCTCATATATATATATATATATATACACACCCCGACCAGGCATAACATTGTGTTGGTCCCCCTTTTGCTGCCAAAACAGCCCTGACCCGTCATGCACTGTGTATTCTGACACCTTTCTATCAGAACCAGCATTAACTTCTTCAGCAATCTGAGCAACAGTAGCTCGTCTGTTGGATCGGATCACACGGGCCAGCCTTCTCTCCCCACGTGCATCAGTGAGCTTTGGCCGCCCATGACCCTGTCACCAGTTCACCCCTGTTCCTTCCTTGGACCACTTTTGATAGATACTGACCACTGCAGACCGGGAACACCCCACAAGAGCTGCAGTTTTGGAGATGTTCTGATCCAGTGGTCTAGCCTTCACAATTTGTCCCTTCATCAAACTCGCTCAAATCCTTACGCTTGCCCATTTTCCCTGCTTCTAACACATCAACTTTGAGGACAAAATGTTCACTTGCTGCCTAATATATCCCACCCACTAACAGGTGCCATGATGAGGAGGTCATCAGTCTTATTCACGTCAGCTGTCATAATGTTATGCCTGATCGGTGTATGTGTATATATAGAGATGGATGCATTTACAATTATCTCTCACAGTACCAGAGTTGCACTCTGACTGCATCTTACTGGCTACTCTGAAATCTTTTTGATGAGAATAAATTTCTAAACCCATACTATAACCAACCCTGTCCATTTCCTTAGTAAGTCCTTCATGGACTCTTTCATTCATTCTGCCCTTAATTTTCCAGCTGACGTGTGTCGGGCTTCGTGCTGGCAGAGTCATTAAAGACTGCTTCCTCATCAATCTCGCCGAAATCAGTTTGTCTGTGATGAGAGACTTCTGTACAGAGTTAACACAGCGAAAAGCAGTCTGATGTGAAATGAGGAGCTTTTTAGGAACGTTTAGCTTAATTGTAAAATCCACAGATTTCTATCAGAGAGTTCTGAGGCCCATTTCCCAATAAAGTGCTGTACTGTTATCTGAACTGGAAGACAGAGAGAGAGAGACGGAGAAAGAGAGAGAGAGAGAGAGAGAGAGTTCAAAGTGATGCTCTCTCAACCATTCTGCACTGATCTTCATTCTGTGATGCTGTTGGGATTTTAATAGCCGCTCCATCTGACTCTGAGTTTATTAGGTTCACCTTTATTGTACTAATAAACTAGAAGTTTAGAGTAATTTGCCATCAAAATGTCATACTAATGTTTTAATATTTAGAAATAAAGCATGCAGAATGAATTAGGCACACTTTGTAGGATAAAAAATTGTTTTAATTTTCATCTCCAAATAGGGAAGAAAACAACTGGGTTTGGGTTGATCTGATTTATGGTACAGACTCATTAAAAGCTGATGAGAGTCCTTTCACTGAACTGGTACACACACACACACAGTCACACACAGGCAAGGGCGATGGAGAGCGTGGGATGTGAGAGAGAGAGAGAGAGAGAGAGAGAGAGAGAGAGAGAGAGAGAGAGAGAGAGAGAGAGAGAGAGAGAGCTCTTCCCCGAAGCTCTCAGCCCTGAAGACACAACCGAGCAAGAAAGCTTTTAATCTCCGGCTTTAGAGCTCCTTAGTTGCCGCACCCAAAGCTTTGCCAACTTTTGCTCTTAAACACCATTCCTGATCTCACTTTTTGATCTAGGGATAAAACTATTTTTGTTTCCTTCTCTTTTTTTTTAATTCTGACATGCTGGGAAATAAAAGTCTGTCATTAATCTGAGATCACTAGAAAAAAAATACACAATCACTGGATGGATGAACCTGTTGCATGCTTTGGGTTGTGCGACAGTGAGTGAGACATGGAAGTAAGAAACGTCACTGTGTGTGTGTATGTGTGTGTGTGTGTGTGTGTGTGTGTGTGTGTGTGGAGTCAGAGCTAAGTGGCTTTTAATGACTGCACACACTCCAAGAGGCTTCAAACAGAGCACCACAGAGGACCATGTGTAGCTCAATGAGCGAGTGGGTGTGTGCTGTATATGTGAATGATGTGAATGAGACAGCGCTGGATGAGACTCCTCTCCTGCTCTGTCACAGTGTGTGTGTGTGTGTGTGTGTGTGTGTGTGTGTGTGTAGAAAGGAGTTGAGCCGTGAAGTGTAATATGAAGCGTCTGAATGCGCTCGTATACAAAATGAAAGCTATATCGGTAGATAAAGTGCTGAGTGACATGTATGCGCAGCGTCTCACGCTACCACATGCCGGGTTATTAAACAAACTAGACACCGCAAAGTGAAGACAAAGCATCACACAACTTGACTGTCCTGCACAGAGTCCTGACCTCAACCTGATAGAACACCTTTGGGATGAATTAGAGTGGAGACTGCAAGCTAAGACTTCTCATCCAACATTAGGTGCCTGATCTCACAAATGCGCTTCACAAAATTCCCATAAACACACTCCTAATCCTTGTGGAAAGCCTTCCCAGAAGAGTTGAAGTTGTTATAGCTGCAAAGGGTGGGACAACTCCATATTACATTCATGTGCATGTAAAGGCAGACGTCCCAGTTTTGGAATGGCTCGCAGTCTCCGCTCTAATTCATCCCAAAGGTGTTCTATCGGGTTGAGGTGCAGTCCACTCAAGTTCCTCCACACCAAACTCGCTCATCCATGTCTTTATGGGCCTTGCTTTGTGCACTGGTGTGCAGTCATGTTGGAACAGGAAGGGGTCACCTCCAAACTGTTCCCACAAAGTTGGGAGTATGAAATTGTCCAAAATGTCTTGGTATGCTGAAGCATTAAGAGTTCCTTTCACTGGAACTAAGGGGCCGAGCCCAACCCCTGAAAAACAACACCTGAATTCAAGGATTTGGAGGGGTGTCCCAAAATTTTTGGCAATATAGTGTATTTCTTAGAAGAAAAGTTTATATAATGTTTTTGGAAGGAGTATCACTAGTAATATTTTCTCTAAATGACTTGACAAATCCAAAGAACTGTACTCTAACAGCAGCATCACAGAACACAATCCTCAAGGGCAGGTGGTAACTGGCGCTATATCAAAGATATATTAAACAATTTAGATTTAAAAGAAGCTAAATAAAACCTAGAAAGAACTAGCAGAAACCGCTAGTACATTAAGCTTGCTTCGCTAATCTTCAACAAAGCTAGTTCTACGATTAGTATGTAAATTAGTTTTCACACTGAGACATTAGTGCATAATTTAATCGTGTTTAATTAGTTAGTTTTAAAAGGTACTGTTTATATATGTATGTACTTTATCAGAGCCACGCCCACAAGCACCATCACAGTGACACAAACCCTGATGGCTCTGAGTTTTACCGTATTACACTAAATACAGTATGTTGTTTTTTTATTGTATAAAATGTTCACTTTTAAGAATAAAAAAAAAGATCAACAGTTATATACACCATATTGTTTCTCAGACATTAACAGTTTTGTTTTCAACTAAGCAAATTGCCTTTATGCTAAGTGCTCCCTACCTAGGCTGCCTTCCAAGTGCTATTGGTGATAATTACAGTGGAATATTGTATAATTGGGTATAATAACACACCTAGTGGCTAATAAATGTGGGCTGGGGGTGGGGAGGGACATCCAGGGTGCCAGGAGAACCTTTGCTGAGATTAGAGACGAGGGTGTCTGTGTCCTGGCATGCAAATTAGAGAGCTCGTTAGGCTAATGAGGAGACGAGAATGAGTCCTGCCTTAAAGCCAAAGGGTTACAGAGAGAGAGAGAGAGAGCGAGAGAGAGAGAGAGAGAGAGAGAGAGAGAGAGAGAGAGAGAGAGAGGGCCACCTCTATAATAAAGACGGATGATATGGCTGGGTCCACATCAGAAGCCTCGGCCAACAGATCATCCTCTCACCTGTCACTCATCCCATGGGGGTTGCTAGGCTAATCCTGTGGCATGCCTCTTATTCACCCCTCACACACTGGAGTGTTAATTGCATTTTTGGGTGGGATTAGGCTTGAGTGGGCTGAACCTGAGGTTTGGATGCGCACACACACACACGGCCCTTAGAGGGCCAAGCAGCCTTGGTTTCATACGCATACTGAAGTAGATAACCGCCTGAGCCAATTCGTCAGTGGTGATTTGATTGGATGGAGAAAGCGAGGTGAAGTGGATTGATTTGCTAGTCGAGGTGGTCGAGGAAAGGAAGGACAGCTCATTTCAGATAAAACTCCTAGACAGAGACAAATTAAGCATCTGAGAGAAGAGAAATGGAGTAAGTCCTGTACTTAAATATCTAAATACTTAAAATTTCAACATACTTTTGCACAAATAACTGCAAGAAAACCCTGCCACATAGAAAAAAAAATCTTTTTTTAACTAAATAAAAAATTTGACCCAGCACCTCAAAATGTAACACATAATAAGACCTACAATAATAACCGCAAGGCAAGAAAATAAGTCAAAACTTGGAGATGATAAAGTAAGATTTTAAAGCAATAAGCCAGGATTTTAAGAAGATAATTCAAAGATAAGTCAAAAATCTGAGATAATTAGACAGAATTCTGAGATATTAAGTCACAATTTTGAGATAATACATCAAAACTCTGATCAAAATAAGTTAGACCTTTTATGCAATATTCAGGATTTTAAAATATGTCGCAATTTTGAAGTAATAAGGCAGTATTTTGAGATAACAAAGCAATGTTTTAACATAATTATGAGATGAGGAAGTATTTTGATGTCAGACCTTCGAAATATATCAGCATTCTAAAATCAGAAATTTTAGATAACTAGAACTCAAATTTCTGAAAAAAATCAGAATTTTGAGAAAATAAGCCAGAAATCTGAGATATTAAGTCATTAAAAATATCAAGATATTAAGAATTTTGAGAAAAAAGAACATCAAAATTCTGAGATAATTACCAGCAGTTTGAGAAAAACATGAGCTAGACTTTTAAAATAAATCAGTATTCTGAAAAATTTTAAGAATAAAAAAATCCCAGGCACTTTATCTTTGACATAATTTACACAAATAATTGCATAAAATATATATATATATATATATATATATATATATATATATATATATATATATATATATATATATATATATATATATATATTTTTTTTTTTTTTTTTAATCTCAAAACATTCATTTTAAAATTTAAATGAGATTTTTTAAAGGGGGGGGGGCACGGTAGCTTGGTGGTTAGCACGTTTGCCTCACACCTCCAGAGTTGGGGGGCTCGATTCCCGCCTCCGCCATATGTGTGTGTGGAGTTTGCATGTTCTCCCTGTGCCTCTGGGGTTTCCTCCGGGTGCTCCGGTTTCCTCCCCAATCCAAAGACATGTATTGTAGGTTGATTGGCATCTCTAAATTATCCGTAGTGTGTGATTGCGTGAGTGAATGAGAGTGTGTGTGTGCCCTGTGATGGGTTGGCACTCCGTCCAGGGTCACAGTCCAGTGACTTCTGTGCCAGTCCCAAGCCCGGATAAATAGAGAGGGTTGTGTCAGGAAGGGCATCCAGCGTAAATCATTACCAAATTTAACCATGCGAATCGTCAGTACTCTGAATTTCATACTGGATCGATCGAGGGCCGGGTTAACAACGACCGCCATCGGCGCCGTTGACCTACAGGGCGCCAGTGGAAATTGGGCTACTGTTGGTCGAAGAAGTAGAGGAGGGAGGAGAGTGCACAGACAGAGAGAGAAGAGGAAAGGTAAGAGTGTAGGACTGAGAATAGGAACTCTGAATGTTGGTACTATGACAGGGAAAGGTAGAGAGCTGGCTGATATGATGGAGAGAAGGAAGGTGGATATACTGTGTGTACAGGAGACCAGGTGGAAGGGTAGCAAGGCTCGTAGTATAGAAGCAGGATTCAAGCTGTTTTATTATGGTGTGGATAGTAAGAGAAATGGGGTAGGTGTGGTCCTGAAGGAGGGGTTTGTGAGGAATGTTCTGGAGGTGAAGAGAGTGTCAGACAGGGTGATGAGTCTGAAGTTAGAGTTTGAAGGGGTGATGTTGAATGTTGTTAGTGGTTATGCCCCACAGGTAGGTTGTGAGTTAGAGGAGAAAGAGAGATTCTGGAGTGAATTAGATGAGGTGATGGAGAGTATTCCCACGGGTGAGAGAGTGGCGATAGGAGCGGATTTTAATGGACATGTTGGTGAGGGGAACACAGGTGATGAGGAGGTGATGGGCAAGTATGGAGTTAAGGAAAGGAACCAAGAAGGACAGATGGTAGTGGACTTTGCTAAGAGGTTAGACATGGCTGTGGTTAACACTTATTTTCAGAAGAGGGAGGAGCATAGAGTGACTTACAGGAGTGGAGGTAGGAGAACACAGGTAGACTACATCCTATGTAGAAGAGGCGATCTGAAAGAGATTAGTGACTGTAAAGTGGTAGTGGGAGAGAGTGTAGCCAGACAGCATAGGATGGTGGTGTGTAGGATGACTTTGATGGTCTCTAAGAAGAAGAGGTCAAAGATAGAGATAGAGAAGAAAACCAAGTGGTGGAAGCTGAAAAAGGAGTTGTGAGGAATTTAGACAGAAGTTGAGGCAGGCTCTGGGTGGTCAGGTAGTGCTGCCAGATGACTGGTCAACTACAGCAGAAGTGATCAGGAAGACAGGGAGAAAAGTGCTGGGTGTGTCATCTGGAAGGAGGAAAGAAGATAAGGAGACTCGGTGGAATGAGGAAGTTCAGGATAGTGGATTTGTGAGCAGCAGTATGGCTTCATGCCCAGAAAGAGCACAACACTGTCTGTTTGTAGACTTGGAGAAAGCGTATGACAGGGTGCCAAGAGAAGAGCTGTGGTACTGTATGAGGAAGTCAGGAGTAGCAGAGAAGTATGTCAGAGTGGTGCAGGACATGTATGAGAGGAGCAGGACAGTGGTGAGGTGTGCTGTAGGTCAGACAGAGGAGTTCAAAGTGGAGGTGGGACTGCATCAGGGATCGGCTCTGAGCCCCTTCCTGTTTGCTATAGTGATGGACCAGTTGTCAGACAGGAGTCTCCTTGGACAATGATGTTTGCAGATGACATTGTGATCTGTAGTGAGAGCAGGGAGCAGGTGGAGGAAAACCTGAAGAGGTGGAGGTTTGCGCTGGAGAGAAGAGGAATGAAAGTCAGTCGTAGTAAGACTAAGTACATGTGTGTGAATGAAAGGGAGGGAAGTGGAACAGTAAGGTTACAGGGTGAAGAGGTGAAGAAGGTACAGGAGTTTAAGTACTTGGGGTCAACAGTCCAGAGTAATGAATAGTGTGGGAAAGAGGTAAAGAAGCGAGTGCAGGCAAGTTGGAATGGGTGGAGAAAGGTGTTGGGAGTTCTGTGTGATAGGAAAATATCAGCGAGAATCAAGGGGAAGGTGTACAGGACAGTGGTGAGAGCGGCCATGCTGTATGGTTTAGAGACAGTGTCACTGAGGAAGAGACAGGAGTCAGAGCTAGAGGTAGCAGAGCTGAAGATGCTGAGGTTCTCTTTGGGAGTGACAAGATTGGACAGGATTAGGAACGAGTACATCAGAGGGACAGCTCATGTTGGACGTTTGGGGGACAAAGTTAGGGAGGCCAGATTAAGATGGTTTAGACATGTTCAGAGGAGGGAGAGTGAGTATATTGGTAGGAGAATGTTGGACATGGAGCTGCCAGGCAGGAGGCAAAGAGGAAGGCCAAAGAGGAGGTATATGGATGGAATTAATGAGGATATGAAGCTAGTGGGTGCAAGGGTTGAGGATGCAGAATATAGGGATAGGTGGATAGAGATGATTCACTGTGGCGACCCCTGAAGGGAAAAGCCGAAAGAAGAAGAAGAAGAAGAAGAAGAAGAAGAAGTTAATCGTCATCTTTTTGTCAGGATTGTTTGTTTTACCTCTCGCCAATCGATGCCTTTTTGTAAACGACGACTGCTCCACCCCATGTGACCGATCGACTAATCAGCCGTTGCTCATGGATGCGAGTCAAAGCGGATGATAGTTTTAGCTTTATCCTCACGCCAGATTGAAATGATTGATTGAACTGTCCTTTTTGCTCCGAGGCAAATGGGGATGATTGACTGGTGTGTGATCGGTGTAAGAGATATGAGTGAGGGATTGATCGATGGGCTGCTAAGAGTGGAACAAACCGCTGGAGGGAAATTGAGACACAGCAGAAATGATGTAGAGTTGTGTGTAAACCTTTCTTTGGATCTGTTGTTATGTTGTTGAGATATTTTTTCAACAGATTTCAAAACAAAATGTCTTGTCTTGATTAGAAATATTTTATGATGATTAAAAATACTACTGGGAATAACAACCAGATAAGTGCTGAAATGAAATATTACTGGAGTCTCTACTAATAGGCTAACTATTGAAAACATTTTTTTTTTTTGAGCAGCATATCCTGAAGTGTTTTATTCCTCTTATTCCACAGCGACTTGCTAATCATTTCTGTTTATAGTTACATTTAATGTTGTGGAATTTCCACAATACAAATTAGCTCCTGCTATCAATTTATGCTAGCAGCAATAAAACTGTTTTTTTTCTTTTTTGCTAGCTAGGTTTATTTTTCCAAACATAGCAGTTTTTTTTCTCACTTTCCATTTACCATTCCCTTAATTTTTTTTATTCCCAGATATGAAAAAAAACACCATGTGGTAATATAACAGAAACCTGAAAATAGTTTAGCATTAAAAAAAATACGCTAGTCATCTAGCAATGTAACTATAACATCTTTTATTGGCATGTGAAGGTGTGCATTTTGTTGATTCATCAAATAAGCTAGTCATTTAACACTAGCCAGCTAACTATAAAACTGTGTAGCAAAGAAAACCATCATATTTGTTCTCTTTGGGTGTGTATTTTACTCAGAAAAAAGTTTTGGACTGACAGAGAGACAGATAATTTATTGATCCCAGAGGAATATTCAAGTATCCAGTAGCAACGCACAGAACCCCACCCCCCACGCCCAAACTAATGCTCAGTTTAGTAATAATTATTAAAGAATACTGGCCATATAAATAACCAGGGAACTTTGTGCTATCACTGTAAATTTGAATAAAGGTGGATTAATTAGTCCTCTAATTGGAGTTCCCGCTGGCATCTTTCCCACAATACGGAGGACGTGACGTGGTGGCTCGGTGCCATCTCATTAGAAAGAGCTCTGTAAGGGAATGCCCGAGGAAAATCCAAGGCCTGATAGCCACAGGTATCCTCCTGGATAAACTGCACACTAATGGGTTCTTCAACACAAATATATGCAATCCTCATCATTAGCATGATGGACAGTGCCGCAATAATTTATACTCAATGATGGACAATACTGGATGATAAGATCTGACCCCAGGTATAGACTTCACAAACAGAAGTAGGGAAGCAGTTTGGAAATTTCATTAGTACTCATCAGAAGTTTCATATTTCTGAGGCACAGCATGATGATGCAGCAGGAACATGCTGACAAATAAACAATCTGATTTCATCTAACTAAGGAGTGTGTGAGTTAGACCTCCAGGGGAGATCGTCATTCCAGAGAAAATGGGGAAAAGGCAGAAAACAAAATGTCCTCGGAATTGCTGCCATGTCCTGGTTTCGTCTCAGTTGATGCCATCCATCAGCAATCCTATTCATGCAGCTCTAACTGATGATCAATCAATCAATGAACAATCAAACAACCAACCAATTAACCAATAAATTAACAACCACTCATCAACCAACCAACTAACCAATCATTCTCCAACCAATCAACAATCAATTAATCAACCAAAAATCAATCAACAATTAATTAATCAACCAAAAAATCAATCAACAATCAATTAATCAACCAAAAAAATCAAATCAACAATCAATTAATCAACCAAAAATCAATCAACAATCAATTAATCAACCAAAAATCAATCAACAATTAATCAATCAACCAAAAAAATCAATCAACAATCAATTAATCAACCAAAAAATCAAATCAACAATCAATTAATCAACCAAAAAAATCAATCAACAATCAATTAATCAACCAAAAAAATCAATCAACAATCAATTAATCAACCAAAAAATCAAATCAACAATCAATTAATCAACCAAAAAATCAAATCAACAATCAATTAATCAACCAAAAATCAATCAACAATTAATCAATCAACCAAAAAAATCAATCAACAATCAATTAATCAACCAAAAAATCAAATCAACAATCAATTAATCAACCAAAAAAATCAATCAACAATCAATTAATCAACCAAAAATCAAATCAACAATCAATTAATCAACCAAAAAATCAAATCAACAATCAATTAATCAACCAAAAAATCAATCAACAACCAAGAAAGTAAGTAAGTAAGTAAGTAAGTAAGTAAGTAAGTTTCCTAGCAGGAAACTCTGAAGGTGCTGAATCTGAAGCTTTAGACACTCCAGTCTCAGTAACTAGCTTAAAAGCTAACCTTATTATCGTAATTAAGCGAATCAGAAGCACAGCATCAACCGTCCATGTGAAGGATTTTATGAGTTGCTGTGTAGTTTAGTTTCACACAAATGTTTGTGTAATTGTGTAAGGTGAAGTTGAAGTGTTTGGGAATACAGAATTGGGGATTAATGAAACATGTTTCGGCTCGAGCTCGGTGCAGGAGCAGGTCAAGGCTTGCTAGCGGTCGGCGCTAATGAGTGAAGAAGTCCTCAGCATTTGACCTGCATGTTTTATCTACACTCACTCCACCTCAGCTTCGTCAGCATGGCAGGATCACCATGACAGAGTGAGAGTGAGGGAGCAGAAGCTACACCATGAGGAAGAATTGTGAGTATTACTCCCTGAGACTTCACTCCCTCAGTCTTCTAATGAAGCCTCGCTGCTTTCTGCTTTGAAGCTGAAATTCTTCCTTTATGAAATAACGAACATCAAACAGAGTAAACATGTTGTTTATCCACAGAGCAGGAGAAAGCTATTAAAGGATAAAAATATAAAGAAAACCTTCATGCTACACGTGATGAGATGAACAGGAAGACAGATCAACACTTTACTCTCAATTAGCTTTGAGTTATGATGAAGAGGCACGCCGAAGAATTCCCAAACCTGTATTATGTCTTTCTTTCTTTCTTTATTTTTTTATTTTTTTATTCACTTCCTTTCTGACCATATATTATTTTTTGTTGGTCATTGTCTTTAAATCCATTTCTTCTATTAGTTTTCAGATAATTGTTTTTCTGCCTTATTTCATTCTCTTTCTTTCTCATATTTATTTATTATTCCATTCCTTCCCATCCCTACATTCTTTTTTGACCTCTTTGTCGCTTTTTCTATCATTATTTATTTTTTTATTATTCTTTCTTTTTTAATTATTCACTTAATTTCTGGCCATATATTAATTTTCTTTCCCTTTTTCTTCTATTAGTTTTTGAAATTATTTTTTCTGCCTTCCTTCCATGATTTCTTTCTTTTCCTTCCTTTCTTTCTTTCTTTCTTTCTTTCTTTCTTTCTTTCTTTCTTTCTTTCTTTCTTTCTTTCTTTCTTTCTTTTCCTTCCTTCCTTATTTTCATTCCTCCCTTCTTTACCTTCGCTCATTCCTTCTTTTCCTTCCTTCTTTACCTTCCTTCTCTTCCTTCTTGTCCTTCCTTTCTTCCTTCCTTCCTCATATTTTTTTAAAATAATTTTATTCCTTCAAATCCTAACATTCTTTTTTGATCTTGTTGTCTTTCTTTAGCTTTTTTATCATGTATTTTTCTTATTCTTTTTTGTCTCTTTCTTTCTTTCTTTCTTCTTTCTTTCTTTCTTTCTTTCTTTCTTTCTTTCTTTCTTTCTTTCTTCTTCAGCATTTTAATGATTTCCTTCATTCTATTTATGATCATTTTTCTGTTATTATTTTTCCCCTGCCTCACTTTCCTCCTACCTTTCTTCCTCCCTCCCTCCCTCCCTCCCTCCCTCCCTCCCTCCCTCTCTCTCTCCCTCTCATTTTGCCACTACATTTTTGTAGCAGAATGCCTTTAAACACATGTCCGAATAACAAATTTACAGGAAGTGTTTAAACACACTGCGGGTAGTTCAGGGTTAGAGAGCCTGCGCAAGGCTCAACATTAGTCCTGGGGTTTGAACTCACATTGAACAACATTCTGCTCATTACGAGTGAAGAATAAGTGCAGAGGTCTAATTCTGTTCATCTCTAAAACACTGTCACTATAATGCACTCACTAAGCTGTAGGGGGCAGTGAACATGTACATATGTGTGTGTGTGTGTGTGTGTGTGTGTGTGTGTGTGTGTGTGTGTGTGTGTGTGTGTGTGTGTGTTCCTGACTCTGACCAGTCACTAAACTGGTTTCTTGTCTAAACCACCAGAGCATCCAGAGAACTCGCTCTGCACCTCGCTCGTACAAATCTTGGCTGCTTATAGTGGATCAACTCGTTTCTCATCAGTCTACACACACACACACACAATGACAGGCATTGTTTAAGCCACCAGTAAACACACACATGCACACGCACACACACCTTGCCAAGTCAGGGCATCAGTTATCTACAAGGCAATAGTAGATAACAGGAAATCTGAATCACGTTAGCTGCATCGCAAATAACGTACTACATGCTAGACACTTGTACTTTAGCGCCTAATGTGTGAATGTTAGAAACGTCGTATCATCTTACACAGAAGACTAGCGGGTTTTTTTCTAACTGGAAATATATCCCGTTTTCCAGTTGATGCCGTTTAGTCCAGTTTGTGATCAAACACACAACATGGGCTGATTTAAAAGACTTTTGTAAAACGTCTTGTCCCCCGGTGTGTCGTCGGCCATTTTGAAAAGGTTTTCTCATCCAGTGTCAGAACCCCGCCCCTTTAATGCTACATAAGCAAAGCTGAGAGTGTTGAGTGCATGAAATGTCCAACCTTCAAAATTTGGGCTTTTTTGGCTGAATAAGTGCACACTGTTTGCATTATTTGTATACAAAATGGCAAAGAATAGTGGACAAGTATACAATCTGCGACGCACTTTAAATCACTAACAGGTAATGAAATGGTACGCAAACACACTCTACACTCAATATCCGAGGGTTCAATTCATAAAGACATTGTTACGAGGAAAAACAGGCAGCTATTAATGAAAACTAGCACCTAGCTATAACATATGTTGAATAAGCACAAGACAACAAACATAGCTCACTTGGTTTTTAGTAGATATTTAGTCATATTTATAGACTATATTTAGTCATATTTATAGTCATTATAATTGTGCATAATTCTGATCTCATAAAGTTCATTCAAAAATTAGGACTATTCACTAAACCACTTCTTTATTAAAGACCACCTTAATTTATTGATTTGATTACAGCTTTAGGGATTTGTTCTTACACCAGATTTCAGAATTAGTCAATGTTTCGTTTATGAAGAAAAAAAAAAAAGATTCATTGCTGCAAAATGATCCACTGCATAAATGATTCACTGCATAAATGATTCATGATTCTGTAAAGTGATACAAAAGCAATATGATGCTGAATAGTGAAGCTGGACATCATTTCTGAGTATCCCTTCATTTGTAGTGAGTGCCTGAGGGCTGTGTGTGTGTGTGTGTGTGTGTGTGTGTGTGTGTGTGTGTTAAAAATGCTTCAGTACTCAAACTGTCACATACTCTCTCACAGATTCTACTGGATGGAAGCCAAAGATTAAGACAACACACACCCTTTTGCTGACACACACACAGACACACACACTTTTACCAACCAGCTCAGTTACACACTACAGTCAAATTACAATCATTCCACTCGAATTTAAACAGCCACAGCCTTTTTCTTTGTATCTTCCCATATTAGCTGTGATATGGATTAACACACACACACACACACACACACACATGCTCAATGACCTAATATTTGAGAGTAAATTCACAGAGATTACAACAAAATCTGTGAACAATAGGCAGCTAATCTAAGGGTTTAGCATATATATAGACATTGTAAGGGTGTGTGTGTATGTGTGTGTCTTTTAATCTGAGGTATTTTAATAAATTATATATTATTAGAATGAAATAATGCTTCACCTAAACTTGAACCATGACCCACAAACTGTTATCTCTAATGTTTTTACTTCTACTTTTCACTGCATCTAAATTCTTGTTTCTTTCCTTTTCCTACCAACAGCTTTATTTAGAAGTTATGCGAGTGTTACAAACGTGACTCGAAGTTTGTCTAGAACAAAACCGTGTCTCGGTAACACACAGTTCAGACTTTGGACGTGAGCCAGTTTTTTTCTTGCACAACATTAACTCGAGCAAGAATCCGTTTTAAATCCAGCCACAATATGTCAGGCTGAAATATAGATTTTGGCTCAAATACATGACAGAAATGTTATCCGAGGCCTACACCAATATAAATTCTGTCTTAATGAACTAATAAAACAATCCTGAAATTACATGATGAGTTCATAATCTTAAATTAACATCATCTGGATATATTCAATTGTGTTCACAATTAACTATATACACACACACACACTGACCAGGCATAACATTATGACCACCTGCCTAATATTGTGTTGGTCCCTCTTTTGCTGCCAAAACAGCCCTGACCCGTCATGCACTGTGTATTCTGACCCAATTCTATCAGAACAGGCATTGACCTCTTCAGAAATTCTTCAGTAGCTCGTCTGTTGGATCGGATCACACGGGCCAGCCTTCGCTCCCCACGTGCATCAGTGAGCCTAGGTTGCCCATGACCCTGTCTCCGGTTCACCACTGTTCCTTCCTTGGACCACTTTTGATAGATACTGACCACTGCAGCCCGGGAACACCCCACAAGAGCTGCAGTTTTGGAGATGCTCTGATCCAGTGGTCTAGCCATCACAATTTGGTCCTTGTCAAACTCGCTCAAATCCTTACGCTTGTCCATTTTTCCTGCTTCTAACACATCAACTTTGAGGACAAAATGTTCACTAGCTGCCTAATATATCCCACCCACTAACAGGTGCCATGATGAGGAGATCATCAGTCTTATTCACTTCAACTGTCACTGCTCAGAAAGTTATGACCTGATCCTATATATATATATAAAGAGAGAGAGAGAGAGATCTGTATTGTTAAATTAAAGCAAATTTTCTGTCATTAACTGAAACTATTCTTTAAGCAATAAACAGTACCACAAATATCCTTGACTCCTGTTAGAGGTTTATTTTAATGCTGCTCATCTTCTTAGTCAAATAGTACTGCATTAAACTTTTAGTTATAATTTCCATCCTTGATTTTTTTCAGGTTTAAAGGCAAGTACATGTATGCATACACGAAAGTTTCTTAAACTGGTGCATAACCCAACGCTGAATACCAGGAACTGCCCCCATATAAGTACTGACATTTTAAATTCACCTTAATATTTCGCTGCTTTCTGCAAACTAAGATCATATCACAATCAGTGCCTTAAAATGACTCTAAACTGCACAGGAGTCTATTTATTTGTTTATTTATATACTTTGGTATATACTTTACCTACAAGGTTTATTAAAATAGAAAAGAAATAGATAGAAAGGTATGAGAAGAAGATACAAATGTAGTCTGTGCTAATAAAAATCCTAACCCTTACCTTAACCTTGATTATAATTCTAATATATTTTACACTGTTGCCTTTTCTTATTATAGACTTGAAGAACAAATATGCTGCTGTATCAGGTTACTTTTGCAACCAAATATGTTTACAACAACAACTTGGTCACCTATGGTGTGTGTGTTGTGTAGGGGTGTGTGTGTGCGTGTGTGTGGGATCACACTAATATCTCTGTGTTACTTCTGGCTCGTATCGCTTATCAGTGGACAGCAGAGAGACCACAGAGAGAGAAGGTCAGCATCTTACCTGCAAAACACAAAAAGAAAGATAGAGAGAAAAACAGGTTAGATCCCACCTGAAGCCCATCCATCACTGTCCACATCCTTTACGTTACTCTGTTAACATTACTCAAGTTCTCTCCCAACAAAAACAATCACCAAGTTTGTTCTACAATACGTTTGTTTTCAGTGGGTGTAGACTGCAGCATGCACTGTGGACCTGCTCTGACATTCATGCACTGCACCTGCAATTTTGGCTCACAACCTTTTTTTTATTCAAAGCAATCAGTCGTTTTGTAAAGCAGTCATCCCTAATCCTGGTGCAGAAGCCGACGAGGCAAACCCCACCACGGCCTTCGCTCAACGCTGGGACACATTGTGTATTTGACTTGGCAGTGATGGCTAAAGGCAATCTCACTGCTCAGGTCTAGAGAGAGACAGCTTTGGAGTTTAACACATCTGGACTTTCCAATACAGACTTAGTCAAGAGGACAAATTGTAATGGAAAGCATATTAGTATTAGGATGAATTCAACATAGCATCTAAAACAGCAATATATTGATATGACAGTTTGAATTGAGATACTGATGGAATTGACTGTGATTTAGTATTATGCATCAGTTTGATTTTTTAGATAGACACACGGGCCATGCCTTCTTCACTGGGTCTGAAATAAACAGAGCTCACACCTCCTTCACACGGTCCAATAGGTACATTGGCCAAACCTCGTGTATTGGAACTGAAAGATACAGTGATCATGCCTACTTTAGTGGCACTGAAAGATAGAGAGGCCATGCCCTATTTACTCTGATTAACATGTCTCTTGTACTGGAACTGAAAAGTACTGAGGCCATGCCTATTTTATTGCCACTGAAAGGTACAGTGATCATGTCTACTTTAGTGGCACTGAAAGATAGAGAGTCCATGCCTTCTTTACTAGTAGTAACAGACACAGAGGCCATGTTTCTTATATTGGAACTAGAAGGTACATTGATCATGTCTACTTCAGTGGCACTGAAAGATAGAGAGGTTGTACCTGCACCTTTCATGCTTTATTTACTATGATTAACATATTTCTTGTACTGGAACTGTAAGGTATTGAAGCCATGCCTATTTTATTGGCACTGAAAGGTATAGAGAACATGGCTTCATCACTGGGTTTGACAGGTGTAGAGGCCATGCCTCTTTTTACAGGCACTGGAAGGTACAGTGACCATGCCTACTTTAGTGGCAATGAAGGATAGACAGTCCATGCCTTATTTACTAGGACTAGCAGGCCATAGAGGCCATATCTCTTGTAATGGAAATGAAAGGTAGAGATACCATGCCCACTTTATTGACATTGGAAGGTGTAGCCTTCATCCCTGGGTCTGACAGGTAGAGAAGCTATGTCTCTTGCACTGGAACTGAAAGGTACAGAAGCTATGCCTCTTGTACTGAAACTAAAGGGTTCAGAAGCTATACCTCTTGTACTGGAACTGAAAGGCACAGGAGCTATGCCTCTTGTACTGGAACTGAAAGGTACAGAAGCTATGCCTCTTGTACTGGAACTAAAGGGTTCAGAAGCTATACCTCTTGTACTGGAACTGAAAGGTTCAGAAGCTATGCCTCTTGTACTGGAACTGGAAGTTCCAACTGGCCATGCTTACTTTAATGGAAGTAGTGAAAGATAAAGGGTCACTTTTTTATTTACCAAATCTCACAGTTACAAAGGCCATACCCACTTTACTGGCACTGAAAGGTACAGATGCCACACCTTATTTACTAGGTATACCAGGTACTGATGCCATGCCCAATTTGCTGGCACTGAAAGGTACAGACACCACATCTCCTTCAGTGTGATTGACAATCACAAAGCAACAACTTCTTCACTAGTATTGACAAACCCCGAAGCCACATCTCTTTTGGTGAGATCAACAGATACACAAGCCACACCTCCTTTTACAGGAGGCCATAGATCATAGCCTGCATGTGTATTGACTCAGCCTAAAGTTAATATTCCATCATCTGTGTATTGGATCTGCTGTCATGATGATGAACGAGTGAGCAGATGAGACATGCGAGAAAGAAAAACACAGATGAGTAGTCCTGCTTGGACAAGAAAAACACAGATCCAGTTTACACCTGTTTCCTTTATCCATCCGGAAAATCAAAATGATATCTGCATAGAAATTAGCCACATAAAATTGCAAGTATAAATGTACCCAAGTCACATATAAAAAAGATTTGAAACCAACGATCTCTCAACCCACCCCTGGAGTCACATTTAGGCAGATATAACCTACTGTGTAGGTAAGTGCATTTATCTTTTTAACGCCTTCTAATATTCTATATTACATCATAGCCTATGTGCTTCATTGCTATTGATGTAAGTTACAAAAAGGTCGCATTATTTTTTATGCCAAAATCATTATTTGCTCGAAAGTACAGGAAGTAAGGAATAACACAGGAAATCAGGCAAATACATTTGTAAATTAAGTTTGATTCGGCTTACTTCTCTAGGGAATCTCTTAGAAAAGTGGAATAATACAACAAAGGACTTTTCCTTTTTAAAGAATGCCAAAAACATTAATCATTCAAAGAATCCTTGACAAACCCTTTAATCTAGGCAGGTAAACATCACCTGGAGCATGGTTTACAATGGCTCCCAAGTGGTATCATTGGGAAATTAGGAGTCTGAATACAGAAGATGACATGGCAACACATGGCTGGGAATCCAAAAAGGCAAAACTGCCTGTGCTCTCTGGATAGGAGGGATGGACGGATGGTATATTCTCTCTTCCCTGTCAATCAGAACAAAACTAGCATCTGTGAGCACAGGTATGTAAAATAACCTGAGTGTTTAATTGATGTAGCATGAGCAGCAGCTTGAAAGATGTGGTGGCTGGCTTCACATGTATCAGAGGAAGCACATGCTAGCATTCACCCTCTTTGGTGCAGTGCGTAGCTGTCGTGTGATAGTAGAGAGTTAGCTAGTGGGTGGGAATTAGCAAATTACCAAATTGGAGGTGAAAAAATATAGTTTCAAGCTGCTCAGACTAGCCAGAATCTTTTTTTTGTACCAAACATTGACCCAGAAATACAAAACGTATTAAACATTGACCAAGATATCTGCAGACTGCAGCTGAACAGCACAAACTGAGGAATACTGTGAATCAAGGCTATAAAAAAGTCAATAAAAGCCCATCAGTGAAACAAATTATAGTGTAATAAAACCACAGACATAGATAACCTTCAAGCCAATTATCACTTTCTGCCTATCCACAGTTACCCCACGATTGTAAATTGGTCTGCCAGCACAAAGCCAAGTTGTGGGAGTTAACACCTGTACCATATCTTGTGTTTTTCTTTGTATATGAAATGATGAATACCCCCATGCATGTTAGAATTTGTTTGCCCTTAATGGTGTAGGGGCAGCATCGCAGAACAGGGGTATCAGCACCTGACAGCGCCAAAGTCCTTGGTTCGATTCCTGAGCTCGGGTCTGACAGGTACAAGGGCCATGACTCTTGTATTGGAACTGAAAGGTACAGAAGCTGGAACAGGAAGAGGCCATGTCTACATTAGTGGAACTAGTCTTTAAGATAAAGACACCATGCCTTATTTACCAGGTCTCACAGTTAGAGAGGGCAGGGGCAGCATGGCAGAACCAGGGGTAGTGTTACTGCCTGACAGCACCAAAGTCCTTGGTGTTATTTCTGAGCTCAGGTTACTGCCTGTGCTTGGTTTCAAAGGTTACCCCCAGATCCCTCAGTTTCCTCCCCCATCCAGGTAGATCCACAGGTTGCTCTGAATTACCTTTAGGTGTGAACAAGGGTGTTTGGATTGGCCTTCCATCTAGGGTATATACTTGCCTCACGCCTATCTTGGGATAGTCCGGGATAAAGCACTTAACATGGATCAAACAACAACAATACCATAGTTGAGACTTGACTCAAGGTGAAATAAAAGATTCATACTGTAGTCTGACAATCTACCACAGGACATTTTAAAGCTCGGTCTTGATGAGGTACTATCCAAAATCAAAAACTGTGCATTTGGGAATAGAGAGCAAAGAGATATTTAGATTATTTGTGCTAAAATCATTTGGCATGCCAGTATAAGTCGCCGCTGCCAGAGACCCATCAGACCACACAACTTGCCACAGTGGAACTTCACTGAGGTCAGGGTTTACAAGAAGAAACACAAAAAAGTAATAGAAAGAGAGGAGGTGGAGTAGAAAGCAACCATCCTCTACAGTTCCTATTGATTCTCCATTAGCTCGCACCAACCTTGGTTAAATCAGTCCACTTTGTGTTCTCCACGTCTCTGGCCATGCAATCTTAATTAATTCTGATCCAAGGCCAAGGAAGTAAATTACACTCTCTGCTCAATGACCGGCACTTAATTTGTCCTGCACAGCTTGCTTTTAATGTGTACTCAATCTCCCGTTCCACAAAGCATCTCTCTTTCACTGTTTATCACCAATTATAAACTGAAGTGGAATCTGTTTAAAATCCGATGCCAGTGTTGAAATTACACATATGATTTTTGTCAGGTGTTCGGCGGGTATCTGTTTAGTGCTCTGAATATCTGTATCTGTATTGGGATTTAAAGCTGAAGTGGCTGTGGTCGAAACCAGATGCTTTTTCCCCATATTTTATTTTATTCATTTTTCATAATTTACTATAGAGCCTACACCCCTAGAAACACTAGAAAACAAAATACTAGAAAGTAGAAATGTGTGTGATTTCTGGCACTGGTAGTTCCTTAGTTACTTCAGATGGAATAAGCCTTGCATCATTATTTCTTTTTTTTTTAAATCCATTTTTATTTGTAAAAGCTTTTGAAAAAATAAATAGTGCACTTCATATTCATATTTCTGCTTATTTACAAATTACTTGTTCATCCCAAGCAATATATATTTATATTTGTTTAGAATCATAATGTATGTCTCGAGCAAATTAGTATTAGTTTATTAGTACCCTGAATGTCCTTTCCTTCTATACAAAGAAACGTTATAATGCTGTTCAATTAGACAAGCAAACAAGCGACTACTTTACATCAGATCATCCTACCTGTGTTTACATCACTTTGAAATGATTTCAGAGATTAGCAAAGCTGCAAATAAAATGCAGACCAATCCTCAGATATGATTTAGTAATTTATCACAAGCTAACTCATGAGGAAATTAAGTAAAATGTTGACAGACAAGCTTGACAACACAGCTGAGCCTTGATCGTGATGGCATGGACTAATATTATACACAGCACACACCATTTAAAAGCCAAATTTGTTTTTCATTTTCTTTAATCCAAATACAGTCTTCCTACACATCTAAACATCTTATCATTGATTACATTAGCATGTGGGCATGAGAAGCAAAACTATTTTCCAACAGCAGCACATGTCTAAAAGTATTTTATTCCTCTTTTCAGAAATTTGCCATCCATCCATCCATCCATCCATCCATTCTCTACACAGCTCATTCTACTGGGTTATGGGGAACCTGCAGGAGAACCTCCAGGAGACTCGAGGGAACAAGGCAGGTTATACCCTGAACAGAACGCCAGTCTATCACAAGGCACAATCACACACACTATGAAAAATTTAGAGACGCCAATCAGTCTACAGCATGTCTTTGGACTAAAGGAGTAAACCCCCAAGGCATGTGAGAACATGCAAACTCTACACACACATGGCAGAGGCAGGAATCAACCCTGGAGGTGTGAGGCAAACATGCTAATCACCAACCCCCTCAGCAACTGGCTAATGATTTGAATTGATTAATAAACATATCAGACAGAGTTCATTACTATACAGCTCTAATTTGGATTACAACCAGCAGTAGTGTCCGAGCTGTTCAATTTCTGGCCAATCATACTTGAGAATTCAGCAGTGCTGTAATAATAATATTGCACTTCTCTAGCCCCTCTGCTAACTGGTTAAGCTAGCTTGCAGTTGTATTGTGGTGTTAATGTTTACAATCAAATCAAATGTTAGGTTAAAAATCAAGCCATAATTTATTTCCTGTCTAATTATTTATTCTTTTTGTCTTGGAAATGTGTGACAATATAAAAGAATAATGTGTTATGATTTCTATGTTGCTATGAATAGATTAACAGGTTAATGATACTTTTTATTTGTTTTGGTACAGTAGCACCCAAATTTCCCAATCATCACTGCTCACATGAAATCCAATGACTTTTCTCATATTAGAGTTGCGAATTCTGTGTGAAAACTGCATTCCATGGATGATAATCAAACTCATAAAATAATACTCCAAACTGGAAACAATAAAGATGGCAGTTTCGGAACAGCTTGACGTTTGGGCACTCTGCATCTTATTGCCTGACCTCTAGGGGCATTGATGCTTAGCGCAG
This sequence comes from Hemibagrus guttatus, assembly GCA_033459395.1. Taxonomy (NCBI): domain Eukaryota; kingdom Metazoa; phylum Chordata; class Actinopteri; order Siluriformes; family Bagridae; genus Hemibagrus; species Hemibagrus guttatus. The sequence goes on along the minus strand of JAUCMX010000006.1, from coordinate 3,903,450 downwards.
CCACTCTATCTGGCATGACAAAAAGCAGTGGGATGAAGGAGGCAGGGCGAACGGTGATAAACCAGGGTAATAACTCCTGCTGTGTGGGCTGCAAAGGGCAAGCCTTCACCCCTCACCAGGAACGGAGCCAATATCACCCAGCGCTGCTATGCATCCTTCCCGCTCCTAATGGAATTGGCTGGCTGCAATAATAATCTGAATTTCACGCCCCAGTGCCCTGGCCAGGACGAACAGTTTGAGAAGGGGCATAAATGAGCTGTGCTGTGCCCACTGATCAATGAGGAAGCCATTCAGGACCTATTGATCTGCCGTTTGCAGCAGGTAATCAAGGTAATAACGTACCACATTCACCTTTATGGGTGGGCTTAACCGGCGGGATGAAAAGCTCTTTAAGTCACTGCTTGACACTGTTTACTAGTTTCCCTCCTCCAATTCATCTGATTAGAGTAATGAGGTTATTATCATTGTGCTTTTTAGTGATGGGAATCAGATGTAGTTCGCATTTACATTTTCAATCACAGGCACTGGGACTGGGTTTGGGGGAACTGGAAATGCTCCTATATAAAAAAGACCTGATTGTGTTCATTTAGTGACATTTTTTATATTGTTATTATATTTATAGTTTTGTATAGTTTTTATAGTTTTGTATATATTTAAAACGCTCAATGTTTCATCTTTGAAAGTAATTTAATAAAAAAAGCTAGACTTTGTGAAGTCATGCTTTTATTTATTTATTTATTTATTTATATATTTATTCATTCATTTATTTATTTATGAATGTGTTTGTTTTCAATTGTTTGTTTGTTTGTTTATTTATTCGTCTGTTTGATTAATTTGTTTGTTTGCTTGTTTGTAATTTTATCATTTAAAAGTTTTTAAAAAGATATTGTCTGGGTTTCGTGTTGTTTTGGGTGTCGCGTTTTTCGTATCAGTATCAAAACCAGGTCTAAAATCTCTAGTTTATGCAGATTCTGCATCCAGCCACAATAAAAACATCTACAAGGCAGACATTTTTCAAATGGAAACAATAAAAAAAAAAAAAAAAATCGTTTGTTAACAAAACGCTTCAGAAGTGCTACGATCTGGGCACTTTGATCATCACTATCAAATGCACAGCTTTTATTCAAAACTTCAGCATAAATCACAGTCCTACTGCACCATTTCAAAGCAAGACACCCCGAGGCTTTTAAAGACAGCGGTACCTTGAGGCAAGAGCACCAGAGCTGCGTGTCTCATGGTACAATGAGGCCAGCTCGGAGGAGGAAGAAAGAGAGGAGGAACGAAGACGGCACGGCGTGGCGTGACGCGTGACTCCGAGCAGCTCGACGCCTGGAGATTCCATTACACACTAAAAACAAGTGGCATGTGTGCACACACTAATTAACTAAGTTTCCCAAACGAACCAGTGCGCAGAAATAAGTGCGTCTGGGAGCTTGTTCAAAGCAGCGATGGCGCAGCGGCACGCCGGGGAGCGCCGAATGCAAATGGGGACAACGAGAGCTTGCCAAGAGGCACGCCGCTATAAACGGAAAGCCGAGAGCAAAACAAAAACAAGCAGAACTACAAGAACGCTGGTGAAAAAGAAGTATGTCTTTTGGGAGTAAAGCATGAGAGTGACCTTTGACCTGGTGTCCTGACCTGTGACTCCTTCGACGACTGCAGGGATTTGAGGATGATAATAAAAGAAGATCGATGTAGGGTGCCGCTCCATATGGAAGACAAATGGTGGATCGATGAAGGTTGGAAAAGCGTACAAAGGTGTGCGGATGACAGCGCATGCACAATTCTCTTGAGACGCAACCGAATTAAGACAGGATTCGGCGTTAAGCTGCGTCTTATTGAATGCGCCTCATTTTGAATTCATGCTGGTGAGAAGTGTGGGATACCAGCAAATATATTCATCAGAACAAATCAATTCATTCTGATTTTAAATTGTAAATGACCTTTGATGAATACATTAATGTTAATGAACAGATCAGGTTTTCTAAAAAAAAAAGAAAAAAAGAAAAAAAGAAACCAATACACAAAGGCTCACGTGGCATCTGGGTAAAACTAAAAATGTGAACCTAGTTAATGTAAGCGAGTCAAGTGAATGCAAAAAAAATCAAAAGAACAACAGAACTGAAGAGCGTTTGGGACGGAAAGTGATGCTGAGAGGAAGGGAGCGATGTGATGATTAGATGGAGTGGTGAATCAGAAGACAGAAGAAAAAGAGAGATTAAATGTGTGGATAAGAGGAGGGGGGGGTCCAGATCACAGAGTGAGAGAGAGGATGAGAGAGGCAGAGTCAGAATAAGGGAGAGGAAGAGAGAGAGAGAGAGAGAGAGAGAGAGAGAGAGAGAGAGAGAGAGAGAGAGAGAGAGAGAGAGAGAGAGAGAGAGAGAGAGAGAGAGAGAGGAGCAGAGGCAGAGTGAGAGAAAGAGAGTGAGTGAGAGAGAGAGAGGGTGTCCAGATTACAGAGTGAGAGAAGACAAGAGAGGCAGAGTCAGAATGAGAGAAAGGGACAAGAGAGATCACAAATGGAGAGGAGGTTGAGACAGAGGCAGTGTGAGAGAGAAAGAGAGAGAGAGAGAGAGAGAGAGAGAGAGAGAGAGAGAGAGAGAGTGTGTGTGTGTGTGTGTGTGTGTGTGTGTGTGTTGTGAGAGAGAGAAAGAGAGAGAGTTCTCCCCTGGAAATGCCCAGTGCTAAAGTGAGAGGGTGGAATCCCGGCTGTCGTGCCGCTCCGTGTTAATGATTCTGATCTCGGCCCAGTTTCCCTCCATCTGCTGCCTTCACCCAGCTACATCTAACACAGCGCCCCGAACCCGGCTCTCCACCATCAATTATTCACTCCAGCATGGCTCCTTTGTGAGAATGTCCTTGGGGCTGAAAACTCCTACAGGCTCTTGGTCTCATCTCTCTGCCTGCTTTGTGCCCACTCAGGCCTCGTTAAGGGGCCGTGGCTCAACAAGGAAACACGCCAAAAGATTTGCGCAGGCTCCAATCCACAAAAGCAACACAGTGCTGTTCACCAGCATGCTGATACGCCGCTGACATAATCCAGTAAAAACAACGAAAAAGGGGACAAAATCCGCTGGAAAGGAAATCTGCTAAGGTTCCATCTGTTCTTCTATCAATTCTTACAACAAAATATTGCTTCAAGTTTAAAATATTATCTCCTTTGACCTTATTGAGGGTTAAAAGTTTGGCTCAATGTCTTAAAATTGCATAATTACTCCATTCCAAGGTATTGATGTGTATCGGAAATTAGCTTTAGCCTTACAGTAAAATCACAAGGCTAATTATGCTAGCAACCAGAGAAAACTCATTGCAACTGGTTTAGCATTGGCCAAAATTGAAACAAAGGTCCTGACACTGGAGACTAATAACCATCCCCTTACCGAAAACATCACCACATCAATGATTCTATGCTTTTTTTTTTCACCTTTATTCATTCATTATGGGGCAGTGGTAGATCAAGTGGTTAAGGCTTGGGGTAGTTGATCAGGCTTGAAGCCCCAGCATTGCCAAGTTGCTCGCTCTCCTCCAGGGGCACTGTATAATGGCTGACCTTGCACCCTGACATCAACCTACATAGTTGGGATATGCAAAAAGAGAATTTCACAGTGCTTTTATGTATACGTGACAAAAATAAAGGCTTCTTCTTCGTCGTCTTCGTCAAGTCCCAGGGAGTAAGTTGTTACTATAGAAATAATAATTTACCCAAATATATGTGAAGTAATAAAAGACTGAGGAAACCTGCAGTGTCAAATCTGCTGAAAACGTATGCCTTATAATCATTCCGAATGGAGAAATCAGCGGCGCTGTGCTATAAAACAAAATGCTAATTATGCTAAAGACAACGAATCTGAGGGACTTTATTTCTATCATAGAGTATTATCTCTCTCCTTGTATGTAAGGTGAAAGTAATAAGCACTTTGTTGTGCTGGTCTCAAAGCACCACTATAAAGCATTTTAATTCCCCCATTAAATAAGCTGATGAATAAATGGATAAACGAGCCTCTCTGTGCTCCTCTCGCTCGCTGGCCGACGGCCATGAACCATCCGCGACATCATCACAATTAATGAGTCTTGCTCTCCAAACGAGGACGCAACAAGTGACCCACAGTTTCACGCACAAGAGAAAAACAAAACCATGCTATTGGATTATATTCCTGTATTATATTTGACTTATTATCATCTCCATGAATTAAATGACTATATCATTTAAACCTCCAAAAAGAAGCCAGGAAAAACAAACAACTGTCAAAGCACGCGTTTACACATGGTTGACGTCAAACATAGCTCCCTTTCTTACTTTGTCGCTACATTACAGGCTCGCACAAATAGAAGAATTGAGGTGAAGGAGAGGAGGGTGACGTGATGATAAGCCCTGTCTCGACAGACATGTCCTTGGAGCTAATCGGTTTCAACTGCAGCAGGTTGCTGTTACTCCACGCCAAATGTGAACAAATTAAATGAGGCAATTAAAAGCTGAATAAGCCAGCGTTGATAATTGTGACCTGATATGCCAGGCCCAATTATAATGAAGCCGGTTCTGCTTCACAGGGTTAGCCATGTTGAGACACACAGACAGCGGTTAAGCAGAGAGAGAGAGAAAGCGAGAGAGAGAGAGATACTGAGGAAGTGAAAGCAAAAGTTAATATGGTCTTGGATTAGAGGAAGAGTACAGAAAAGAAAGCAAGAGAGAGATAGGAGGCTAATAAACAGACTCTAAATGCTATGATACACTGACTAACAAGCTGGGTAAACAAATGCAACTGCAGGACATTTAGAATTGCTATATTTGCTTCCAAAGTTATAGAGAAATAATAACATTTACTGTATTAAAAAGGTTGAAGGGTTGCTAAATTACTACCTAAACAAGCTTCCAGAACAATCAACTAGCTAACTAACACCAAAAAGATTCTGGGGGTGTGGTAGCTTAGTGGTTAAGGTGCTGGCTTACTGCTCCAAAGGTTGTGAGTTTAAATCCCAGGTTCACCAAGCTGCCACTGCTGGGCCCTTAACCCTCAGTTGTATAAAATGAGATAATTTTTAGTCGCACTGGATAAAATCTGTGCAAAATGCCAGAAATGTAAATGTAACAAGATTAATGCACCAACAAGGTAGTGCTGTCCAGGTTTTGAAGGGGTTCCTATTGAGAAAGCTCAAGGTTCCAGGGATCAAAATCTCATACTTGTAATTTGGGAAACAACCCTACATGCTGTCCCTGGGCCACAGATTCTCTGGATTCTGTATGACCCAGATCATATGTTTCTATGTTCCTGTATTGCTAATTCTTATTTTCCCCACTACAGTACTATAGTCCATGGTGCAACATACCAGGACTCTAGGTTGCCAGGTTTCTATGTTGTCAAATCCTTATATACTTCATATTTCCAGGATACTATGTTGCCATGGGCCTAACTGAAAAGTTTTGATAGTTGATAGACCCTCCCAGGGTCCTATATTCCCAAAGTGTTTTGTCACCCTTGCATATTTTGCCAGGGTCCTGTATTCTCAAGGTGTTTTGTCACCCCAGCATCTTTTGCCAGGGTCCTATATTCCCAAGGTGTTTTGTCACCCCAGCATCTTTTGCCAGGGTCCTATATTCCCAAGGTGTTTTGTCACCCTGGTATATTTTGCCAGGGTCCTCTGTTAACAAAGTTCATGTATAGCCACGATATTACCTTGCCAAGTTTGTATTCCAAGGGTTCTACATATGTAACGTACTAAACCCCCGAGTATCCTATCTTCTCAGAGTACTATAATTTTAGAAACCCATGTTCCTAAGGTACAATCCTCTTTTAAGGTTTCCTTTTTTCTAGGTTCATCTGTTGCAGGATAATAATTTTTACAATGTCCAACGTTCCTACTACTAGCTTAATATGTTCCATGGATCATATATTACCAATGCTCCAGGTTCCCAGGGTCCTAGGTGATATATTTCTAACCACCAATGTCCTCAGAGCTCTGTATTACCTGAGGTATGCATTGCCACTCATCCCAGGCTTTCACCAGTCCCTGTCATTGCTTTAATTTGTTGTTTTCTCCTGGTATTATGAACAGTATACCATCTACTATACCTTTATTAAAAACACACATACCCAGTGAGTGAATTATATGAGGTGCCACCTAAGGTTCATTTGTTTTGAGATTCAACCTACTGTTGACCCCATGGCCCCAACCAGGGTTGAGGATTAGGGTGAGGATTAAGATAAGCAGTCATTTAAACACTTTTAATAAAGTATTCATCACATTCTCACGCACAGATTTTCAGGTTTAACCAGTTTATTGTATGTAGCTTGCATAAGGGCCCAAGTGGAATCTGTTTTCACTTTGGTTAACGGTTTCCTACATTACCATAAATGCTGCTCATATTGGTGCCACTGGAATTTAGCGCTCTTCTGCAGATCGCATGTCATATAGTTAGTTTGTCCAGCTCTCTCATCTTCCCTGCTAGAACAGATCGGCTTCTGGTATTTAAACTTGCACTGCCGGCTGGTCATCCCGCTGCGTCTCGGATGTAAATAAGCACTGCATTGTATAGCTGCATTGCACTCTGGGACTTTGACACCAGCATTTGTGTGGTGAATCGGTTTCATTTTGCTGTTGTAGTTGCTCTTGTTTTATGTCTGTATATTTTATTTAATGCGATAGTAATACAGTATTGAAAGCCTGCATAAATATTTCATGTTCTGTTGTAATGATTATCATTTTTCCAAAGGCAGATCAACACTGGTCTTGCCCAATTGTTATTATATTAGCAATTACTTTCTTATAGCTGCCAATGTAAAGCTCCTTTCACCAGAATGCAGATGATTAACATCCGTCCCTGAAACAGATCCGGCTGCGTAATGGCCGTACTCGGGAGCACAGATTAGACGCCTCCATTTGTTCTAATCACCAATAGATAAAGGAAAGCAATTCTACTGTGTGAATAAATGAGCACATTCATGGCTGCTTCAAGCGGAACACAAGCAATTTTTAATAGAGTGGTCTCCAAATGCATTAAAAGCTAAACAGGATTTCAAACATCCAGAGCATTTCTCAGAAAAAAAACAGCCATAGAGTATAAAAGCTTTTCCTTTCCAGATCATTCAGCTTATAAAAATACAAAACATCATTCCGCAAATAAAGTTTAATCATTTGAATAATCCGTGTAAAGACCCAATTTATATAAGTATCATGTAGAAATCCACTCAGTTGGCAGGAACAGTTTAAATTTTTCCTCAGAGGGGCGATGCATGGTTTTAATGGACATTTCTAGCAGCTAATAGACATGCTAGTTATATATATATATATAAAAAGCATGATTTATCAGCTTTCTTTAGGTTATACAGGACATAAATAAAAAGGGAAACCATGACGTGGAGATGTGTGTTTTTCCTCAGATATCGATGATACCAGCATGGATATTATTAGGTAGTTGGATATCTTTTTGCCTTCATAATTCTCATTAAAGCAACATTTTAGCCAAACATACACTTGCATTCATCTTCAAAGTCTATCTTCCCACAAATTCTGCTAAAGCATGTTTGGTGTCTGATCTGACGTTCTTCTGAAGTTTTGCACTGGAGCTTACTTTTCTAATGAAGCTTGAAAATTAACACACTCATTTTAAACCATGTTGAGCTGTTAACCAATTTGCATCATTTCTGGCAGTCTATGTTGCATAAATTGCATTGATATTTATACAAAATGGCAGGTGTAGCATTGGCATAAGAATTGGAAAGGAGTGTGGCCTAAAGTTTGAAGACACTTCTGTATATAAGTACAGAAGGGGGATGTGGTAGCTTAGTGGTTAAGGTGTTTGTCTACTGATTGGAAGGTTGTTAGTTCAAATCCCAGGTCCACCTAACTTCCAGTGGTGGGCCCCTGAGCAAGGCCCTTAACCTTCAAGTGCTCAGTTGTATTAAAAAAATTAGATAAATTGTAAGTCGCTCTGGATAAGGACGTCTGCCAAATGTATAAGGAGCAATTATGTTAATTTGTAACATGCCTAACTTTTATTTAGTTAGATTTCATGCTACAGAGATGATGTTAGCCTTTTAGATCCAGCACGAAGGAAGTAAAATGCTACAAACACTGGGTTTTTACCCCTTCAGTTTTTTAGCCACTGACAACAGAAAAAGGAGCAACAACTCAAAAGATCTTTAAACAGCACTGAGCCATCATGGCCTTCCATTTCTCGTCCATGTGCCTGCTCTAAGGATCTGCTCTAAGGATCTGTCTGATAAACACTTCATCTTTGGTCAGCTTTCTTTCTTTCTTTCTTTCTTCTCTTTCTTTCTTTCTTTCTTTCTCTCTCTCTCTCTCTCTCTCTCTTCTTCTCTCTCTCTCTCTCTCTCTCTCTCTCTCTCTCTCATCACCAAGCACTCTTCATTTTGCTCTTAACCTTGGATGCAGCTCGGAGCTGGACTGACCTTCACACAGCTTGCACATGCCAAGCCCACGTGACTCCAATCCACACGTCTGATCACTGCATGTCTGAGAACAACTGCTCTTTTAAATGTGGGCTAGATGCAGTGGATTAGAGGTTAAAAGTTTGGATGAAAAATAAAAAAATGTTTGTTTTTATCATACCCATTAATTTCTGAACTCACGTTTGGGATTTTGATTTATAATAATATATTTTTTTTTACATTTTTATTAATGATTATTATTACAATTTTCTGGCAATGTTAGAAAACAAATTTTTTTTTATTTTTTTTATGCAAGTGCTACTTTTGAACATATTAAATAAAAGTATCATTGAACTATTTTTGTATGCAAGCACTAGTCTTTCTCTTATGGGAATATAAACAGTGCACAAAATAATTTTTTTTTTACATTGTACACTGATTAAATATCATTCAGGTAAAACAAACAAACAAATAAATAAATAAATGAAATAATGAAAAAAAGAGAAAAGTTTAATTTTATCCCTGTTTGTCTTTTTTCCTCTTTTTACAAATTAACTAGAAGTATCATTGAACTCATATGTTCTTTTTTTTTATTATTTATTTTTTAAACACTACTATTTTGGAAGCAACATAGGATTTTTGGAATTTGCTCATGCTATTTTTTCTATAATATAATATAATATAATATAATATAATATAATATAATATAATTTATTTATTTATCTTTTTATTGTACTTTTTTATTTTCATTTTAATTTTTTATTTACTTTTTGTTCTATGATCCTAAAAGTATCCTGCTTGTATGAGATCTACTTGACTCAGGATGGCAGGGTTATATACAGTCTTCTCCTCTCCAGAGAGTGGCTGTGTGGTTAATGTTCTGAGCTGATGATTGTAAAGTGAAGAGGTCAAGTCCAAGTTCAACACCCTTTACCCTGAACTGCCAATTCCCATCAGCTATCTTAATCTCTCAGTTTCCCCAGCATGAGAGCTACCGCTGCGGGAAGACGCGAGTGCTCTCTGAGACCCGTAAAGCCAGGCATGGGTTTGATATGAACTTGATTCTACGGTTCAAAAAGAACTATGCAGTAGTAATGTGGGTAAGAAACCATTCCTGTCAGCTCGGTTTCTGTGGAAAATAAAGTTGTAGCTGATGTAGCAGGAGCTTGGGGTCTCTACAGGAAAACTGGTGGTGATAGCATCTGACACGCAGAAACAGAGACGCTCTCAGATATAGAGCTAATGGAGATTTAGATGAGATGTGGGACATTCAGGCTCCTCTGATTAGAATAAAATGAACAGATGTAATAGAACATATTATAATGTAATTGTCTGTAAATTCTAATATACAACTGCAGACTCTGTAGTGATAGAGGGTTGGTGCAGAGCTACACACCCTATCCTAACGAGAGAGAGAGAGAGAGAGAGAGAGAGAGAGAGAGAGAGAGAAAGAAAGAAAGGAAGGAAGGAAGGAAGGAAGGAAGGAAGGAAGGAAGGAAGGAAGGAAGGAAGGATGGACGGAAGGACGGATGGAAGGAAGGACAAAAACAAGAATAAGAAAAAATTAAAGAGAGATATAGAAAGAAAGAAAGAAAGAAAGAAAGAAAGAAAGAAAGAAAGAAAGAAAGAAAGAAAGAAAGAAAAAAAGGGAAAGAAAAAAAAACTCTCATTCACAGACACAGGTAATTTAGAGCAACAGTAACTAATTTTCTAGATTTTAGAGTCACTAGTATATTTTTTTGGAAGGTGGGATAAAGCAAAGAAGCCAGATAAACCCCACAGAAACAATGTGGAACTCCACACAGACAGAACCCTAAGCTCAGGGGCTGTGAGGTGTCTCCAGGGTCATAGTGCACCTCCTTGACTGAATTCAGTCTATATTCATCCAGCATGTCCCATGGAACGGTTCTTAAAGTTTTAAGGTGGAACCCTCTAACACAGGGCTTCCCTATAAGAGAAGGTTCCTTTAAAAACTCTAAGTATTTTGAGAATGTGGTTCTTCTATAAGAGAGCAGGGGATGAGAATGATGACACTTATTACAAACTGATTTCATCTGGAATATTAAAGACTAGATGTTCTTTCAGTTTATTCTCTCGCTCCTTATTACATCCTCTCGCAGGTAAGTTAATCCGGGTTCTTCACTGGCTCCTCAAACACACAGATCAGGTAGAAGGTTCTGGAAACAGACTGAGTGAACATGTCTGACTCTCTCTGAGTGCCAGTGACCAGAAAAAGAGATCAGTTTACTTTCTATTTTATCTGCAAATTACATTTTATTTATTTCCAACAGGGCTACCATTACTCCTTCCTTCCTTCCTTCCTTCCATTTGTCCTTTCCATCTCCTGCTGCTCCATCACTGTATTCCCTTCTCCCTCTCATCCCCTGTCTGTCTGTCTGTCTGTCTGTCTCTGTCTCTCTCTCTCTCTCTCTCTCTCCCCCCCCCCTTTTTTTTCAGGGTCAGAGGGTGTAAATAGTGTAGCATACGATGAGCTCTGCTGTGGAACTGACTCGGTCAGTGTCAGAGAGAGCCACTCATTAGCATTGCACAGGACACACACACACACACAGACACAGACACACACACACACACACACTTACACTTCAATGTGACCCCCATTAGTGTCAGTGCAAGCAGCACAGTTTAAAATGATGTGTGTGTATGTGTGTGTGTGTGTGTGTGTGTGTGTGTGTGTGTGTGTGTGTGTGTGTGTGTGTGTGTGTGTGTGCAGAACAGGACAGTAGGTCTGCATGAAATGGTTCATACAGTGTCTTAATGGAAGTAATGAGCATGCTCACACCACACACACACACACACACACACACACACACACACACACACACTCTTATAGACAACACAAGATTTATTAGTCCAACTAAACAAACCATGGACTGTGTTAATGTCTGTCATTATAAAGGAGGTGTGGCCTCTATATTTTTCTTCCAGAAGAGGGGTGTGGTCTCTGTGTCTGACAGTCCTAATAAGGAAGGTGTGGCCTTTGCAAATGCCAATCCTAGTTAGGAAGGTGTGGCCTATGCAAATGTACATCTCAATGAAGGAGGTGTGGCCTATGCAAATATCAGGCCTAGTTAGCTAGTTAAGGAGGCATGGCCTATGCAAATGTTGGGTTCCGTGTGGTGTGGCGTCTGTGCTTGCTGGTCCTAGTAAAGGAGGCGTGGCCTCTGTGCAAGCAGCCCTGATGAAGTTCCAGTGAAGGAGGCATGGTCTATGCAAATGTCAGTCTCAATGAAGAAGACTTTGTTTTTGCTAGTCCTAGTAAAGGGGGTGTGGCCTCTTAGGCAGTTTTACACTCTTCAAAGCTAACACTGCATATTTTTATTGAGATTTGATTAAGATTTTTATCTTAACATCTTGACTAACTCAAATTGAAGTAAGCGAGTGCTGTAAATCCCATCTGAACAAGAAAGTTTGTTTAATGATCTGTGAATTATTTATCATTCAGACTAAATACCGAGTTTGGGTCGTTCTTCATCATCAGAACCTAAAGCACTGAAAACACTTCTAACCCCAAAGTAAATGTAAACAGCCAGCGAGGGTCTCTGAGGTCAACAAACTGATGTACGGGGTGAAAGAACATATGCATACACACTCACACACACACACATAGCCACAACAGCTGCCGCTGCTTCATCAAGTCGTGCAGTGAGCGATAAAAACAATTAAGGGTTCTAATTACCTCTGTACATCAGATCTCAATATGCTGCCCATTGGTTTGATAGAGTGCACATGAGTTACGAGCAGGCGTAATCAAACAGCTCCATGCAGGAGGGGCAGAAAACGAGTGAATGACCTGCTGTTATGTCTGGCTCACACTGGGGGTGGATAAATCTCTCTAGTCTGTGCTCAATCCATCTCTCTCTTTCTCTCTTCCTCACACACATACAATACGCTGTGCAGTATTTCACACTGACATGCACGTTTATTTCCTGCCGTCTCCCTGAAGGTTCCTCCAAGCCTCGCGTCAATAGAGATCAATGGTTATCAAACCTTAAATGCATCGTTTAGTCTATGGGTGTCAGCAGGAGAGGCAAGCAATTGATGAATCAATTTTCAATCGGGAAATTTACAAGAATTTATGCCACGTTTGCTGTATTACCATGAGCACAAGCCAACAATACGGTCATTTTAGACTTTTTTTGCAAAAACGTCCTGACAGAAATAAAATGAGAAGAAATTTTGGCATGGCTTATCATGTTTGATCCAAGTCTGAGAATTAATTTTGGTTTCCTCAGTATTGATTTTCTCCACATCAAGCCCCATAATTGCATCATTTCAAGCACTGAATGCCAAGATGGCAAAACCTTTAAGATTGGTTACTAGCAAGAAAAACAAGAAGCTAGTTTTATCAGGTCAAAGTGAAATACCATACATTAGCACAGGTTTGGTTATATAACACTGATAAATACAGAAATAAAGGCAGTCCGAACAGCACTGCTACTGGTCGAAGATGCAAATGTCCAGACAAAGCTTCGATCGCTAAGCGTACTGTATTTGCGCTAAGCGCTGTGAGTCTGCGGTAATTTTGCTGATCAAATAATATTCAGATATTCTGCCAGGCAGACACTCTAGCCGTGAGGCGAGTTACATCATTCTCCTCGCGATCTGAATTCCTGGTTAAAACCGTTCTCGTAGCCGGCGTCCCTGTTTATTGGAAACCACAGCTGCATTAATCCATGGTGATTTATGCAGCCTGGAATCAAACACTCATCAAAGAAGCCTCGCTACAAGGTCTCATGACACGAGCAGTTTTTCTTCAGTTCTTCCGAGCGAGAGCTGCAGAGCCGACGGCGCTGTGCCGCGTGCCTCGGCGGTTCAGTCAAGCACGGTTGTGCTTTAGAAATAAGAGGAGGTGTTATATTACACAGATAAGAGGAGGAACAAGATAAAGTGAGGGAATGCCACCAGGCCGGGCCCTTATCGTTTAGTGCCTGAACAAAGCCAGAAAGTGAGAGATACCAAAGGTCTGTGTGTATCTGAGCTGCTGCTATGCGTAAAGTCACTACTCAGGAACGACAGCAGGAATGTTTAAAACTAACACACACAAACACACACACACACACACACACACACACTTACTTTCTATACAACTACAGGTCAGTATAAGTAAAAGAATGCACGTTGTGGACTAGTCTCATTCAGATTTACTGCTTAAGCATGACGACAGGCCATGCCATGCCATGCCAACTACACCGACATGTCAGGACGCAATTACAGATAGCATCAGGAGTATTTCCAGACTGTTGCATACGCATCACAGAACCTTCTTGAATGAAGACTAAAACAAAAGTAGAAACTGGGAAATACGTTCAGTGAAATGTAAGTCTTTCCCGAAACAAAGCTTTGATTTCTTTTTTTAAAGCAGATTTCTTGCAGCTTCACATCTAGAGAAATTGCTAGAAATTTGATTCAGTGATGGTTTTATGGAGGCCCTGGTAGGAGGTCACATGTTCTTCCTGTGACCACTGGGTTTCGTCTGGCAACCTCCTAAATACATTCTAGCTTGGTGAATTGGATATGCCCAATTTTCCCTTGGTGTGTGTGTGTCTCTGTGTGTTTTTTGGATTGCATGTGTGTGAATGATGTATTCCTGGAATTTTGACACCATATTCTCCGAGGCTCTGGATTCACTGACCCTGACCAGGATAAAGACAAAAAAGATGTTTGTTTGAAAAATAATGAAAAAATGCAAACAACCAATCAAGTTTGTTAACCAATCAGACCAAGAGGGACGTCCATGTTGGATTTGACTTTTTAGTAATAAAATGGCATTCTGTACTGACCTCATACTGTGTCTACATTTTGAAAGGATTCCTTTTACTATCAATGTGACTCTTCCAGGTGATAAATGTCCTAAAGCCCCAATTTCCACTGCTTCCATTTGGCAAAAGTAACCATTTGAAGAAAGTTCAGAGTCATTAGAAAGTAATTGAGTCAGGTCTGAACTTTTTTGAAGACTTTCGAGTTATGAAGACAGGAAGCAGACATCAAAGGTCTCAAAACAAACACAAAGGCAGACGAGGCAATAATCCGGACAGGGCTTTTGATTAAGGCTGGAATAAACACAGCGAGAAAGAAAGAGTGATGTTTTCTATACAGTGCAGTATAAATATGTCTAGTGTCACTGGTATTCTGTAATCTTGCCCTTGCGTCCCTGATGTGCCTGAATGGCGATTTTATTAAGGTCTGCTTTGCCGTTTCATTGAGCGTCTTCACAAGGTTTTTACTCCTCAGAGGCGAAAGATTTGTCCGTGTGCTCACACACAGACACTATGACGAAAAAAGAGGGAAAAACAACAAAGAAGAAGCCAATATAAAGATGCAGAAAGAGACACTGTGCCAGAACAAATCTTCATCCTGAATCCTCTGCCATCTCATGTGGCACTTCCGCACAATAAAGGAAAGGAAAAAAAAGAAAAAACAATATATGAAAGTCTTGGAAGTGAAAAACCAGCAAAGCAAAGAAGCCGGGAGAGAGCTTTGATGTCTCCGTGTTTGTTTAAGTCTGAATCTGCACATGCAGCGCATCCTAAATTACTTTGCGCTAGGGGTTTTCAAGGGCTGAGCAGATGAAGTGGGTCACTGTTTGTGCTCATTAGAGCCCTGTATTCCTCAGGGTCCCTGTACATAGTGTGTGAGCTGTGATCTACTCCTGGTTGCTCTTAGAAGCCAAGCTTTTAGAAGAAACAAGTGGAATAGAGGATGAAGGTCTTTATTTGAGGGGGTGGCATACATATGAGAAATATTACACACCTTTTAACAGGTCCATCCCACTTCTATAACCTCCTGCATTAATGAAATTACATGACATCGGTTATACAGTAGTAAGTGACCTTGATGGAAGTTAGCCGAATCTTGATCTTCTAAAGTCACGCCTCCACAACTGGCTAGTAAACATCATGGAAGAAATGGTTATGATTGGTTGGACTTTGGTGAAATTGGACTGCCACACCGACCAGAGTTTCTCCAATAAGCAGATATGTTTAGATATTCTAGTGAAGCTTTATTCAATAAAAGGGGAACATTCACAAAACTGAAAGGCTCACTGGATTTTTTTTTCCAAACGTCTCAGTCCACTTACACTACAGCAATCTGTGAATGAAACCTTTTCACACCTTTATAATTATGTATAATCTTTTAGAGCATACCTGAGATGAGTTCCTGTTATCTCTTGAGTTACATAGCAGATATAAACAGTCATCACCTCTTATTTCCTGTCTTATTAAGTTAAAAAAAAAGCACAGAGCGTGTCATGTTAGCAAGAAACCACTAAGCTGAAAAAACCCCTGTCCTTGTTCCAAATCTCTGACACTAAAGACTCCTTGCATAAACTTTATATAAACATCTCCTAACAGAAAGCATCGAGAAAAAATCTATCACCCTTAAAATTTGTTGAGTTTGCTCTTCTATTCCTTTTTATTATTGGATTAAAGTGGGGGCTGTTCAGATCGCATTCCGTTTATCTTTAAATGGTTTCACCAGATCTTTATGAGAACATTCCTTTACTCTCTCTCTCTCTCTCTCTGGAATAGAAGTAGCTAATTTGAGTGCCTCTCATTTTGCAGATCAAGGACTGGAAAGTCTTTCGGTTGGGTTCGCTATGTGATGATCAAATTCAGATCCAGGAAGATAGTATCGGCGAGTCAGATGGCCAGACAGGCACTCATGTAAGCTTGCTGTCCTGCAGCCAGAGCCGGAAGCCTGTCATGGTGTAGAACTACAGGATCAGAGTACGAGTATCACCCATCCCTCTTTCCCATGCTTGTCATTCCTCTCCCCTCTATCATTCCTCCTCTATTTTTACGCCCACCATACATGAGAGTCACATGCCTTTCCTGCCTCTGCCACGCGCCCTATATTTAGCCTCGCTGGTGTTTGGCAGGCCTCTCTGCGTAGAGAGACAGGTGGAGGAGAATTCCCCAGCCAAGCGCCAAGGCTCCATTGCACACAACTGTCTCCCATCAACAGCTGGCTTGAGCTATTATAGAGGATTAGAGTGTGGAAAAACACCCACACTCCCTCACTGAAGCTCCAGGGACGAGACTTTACGCGTAGTGCCTTTGACCTTGACTGGGCGGGACGCATTTGTCTGGCTTTCGACACATCTACACATGAAGACATGAAGCCATGCTAGCTCGAAAGGATTAGGGGACAAACAAAGGATCTATAAATACGGCCCAAAGATTAGACCCGTCTTTTAAAAGTGGATTTAAACACAAGATCTAGTGCTCTAGTGACAGCCACCGAAAGTTTTAATGAGGTTAACATTCATTCGACTGCATCCAGCTGATGGTTCCTCAAGCAGACATAAAGGTTATGAAATAGCTTCGGTATGGCAAACGGAGGCGTTCATTAGCTCATCCGTAATTAAATCAACAATCAAAACAATTAAAATGATTAAAAGACTGACAAACACGACATGTCCGTGGAGGGTTGGACGGTCCTTTATGGACTAGCTGCCACACGAAAAGGGCACGAGCAAAGTTCATCATCTGCCGAGAAAATTCATAAGCTTCTCTGCTCAATGACTGCACGGCTTTTAATAGGAAAAAGGACAGTGGTTGTAAAGCTCGATGGACTGACGCTGACAGTCTGCTAGAGCCTCATCAGCTTTTTCAATGCTGCACAAAAAGGGCTACTGGAAATGTAAAAAAAACGTGTTTCACGGTTCAGTTTTCCTAAGAGACAAAAACATAACATAATGCCGTAAAGCAGATATAGGATACTGGATCTAGAATGTTCTGGAATCTATTTTTGAGCTAGAATTAATAGAAATAAAAAATGACCTTGCGCTAGAACTGCCCAGCAGACCCCACTCTATTGTTTTAGCATTAGGTTTAAAAAGCAAATCTCAGAAGACCAACATTCTCATTAAAGCCTCAGAAATGCCTTTAAATTGACTTTGAATTGCTGTACATTTACACAAACATGCTAATGTGGTAATCAATAAACAACCGATGAAAGCTTCATTTGCATAATGCAAGCTGGCCTGGGCCAATTTTCATCGGGTATTAGAGTGACATTAAAGCCTACACCCAGCTGTCGTTAAGATCGTTTATAACACGTGTTCCTCGTATGTAGAGCAGGTGCTATATTCCCAGCCGTATACGATAACGATCAGACTCGTTCTCCATGTGTGGCTCATATGAATGACGGATATAAGCAGTCGCTATGACAGACGTTAGAAAAAAAAAGAAAGACTGCTGTGTAATCCACTAATAAACATAACGTCTTACACCGATAGCTCAGTTTCTTATTAAGCCCAAATGAGGCTATCTAGCACTGCGTTCATATAGCATGCTGTTAGGAGAAGTCCAGAAATGCCCCAGCTCTGTCTGAGCCAAACTTCCAGACGCTGGAACTCAGCGTGAGACATCAAATTCATAATATTGACTGTCGGAGCAGGGATAGAAAAGCAAACAGTGTGGTGTTGTGTCTCTTGTCACCTTGTCGCTTTCAAAACAGGGCTGAAAATGGGGACACTGTAGTGTTGTGGGCTTTGATGTCAGATGTGAGGAAGCGTAGCGCTCCTCAGGAAGTGCATACTGAAGAAGCGAGCGAGGGAATAGAATACAGTATGATGATACAGGTGAGAGCCCTAGAGGATTAATACAGTACTTACAGGATTAGGGAGGAGTTTATGGTTCAACGTGTGATCAGTGAAGTGTCCAGATATCTACTGTTGTTTGTTTATTTATTTATTTATTTATTTATCTGGGCAGTGGTAGCTCAAGTGGTAAGATCTTAAGACTCTGGGTTGAAGATCAGGGTTCAAGCCCCAGCACTGCCAAGTTGCCACTGTTGGGCCCTTGAGCAAGGCGACTGACCCTGCTGCATCATGGCTGACCCTGCACTCTGACCCCAACCCTCAAAGGATGGGATATACAAAGAAAGAATTCCACTGTGCAGTAATGTATATGGGACAAATAAAGGCTACATTTTTACATTTTCTTTTTTTTTTTTTGCTTAGGTTCTGCTTAGGTTTGTTCTAACGCCAAGAGTGAGACGGAGACCAGATGCTCGGTCTCTCAGCGCCAGTCAAGGTCAGTCAAGGTCTTTCAAATTCAGTGCACTATCAATGCTGACAATAAAGTGGATATGTCAGATATATTAGGGAGGACATTATCAACTTCCTTCATACACACACACATTGTATATTGAACATTTTTCGTACACTACAGGTACAGGTGCAGCTAAGCAATCTCAGCTAGGTGGAACTGCATCCTCCAGACATTAAATAAACACCGCAAGCAATTTTTCATCTACGGGAATCAGAACTGATGGATTTAACTGAGGCTGAGGACTAAAACAAACAAAAAGACAGAGCACTTTCTATGGAGATAGAAAAAGTGTTATATAAAAAACAAAAACAAAAAAAGAAACAAAGCCTGCCTGTATGAGGAGAGATAGAAAAAGGAAGAGGAGGGCTGGAGGAGAAGAATGAAATTCTGGGGCCTTTGCTGACAAAAGTCAGCAGGTGACACATGGGGAACTGCCTAAAAGCTGAAGGCCGCTCTAAAAATACCATGACCCTTAGACCAGATGCAGCGCTACTACATACACACACTCATACCACAGCATGTGGCACACATTCCTACCAACTGCTCGACTGGTGCTTAGTCACACAACCTGAAAATGCAGCTTGTTCTTTATACAAGAGTTCCCCACTTTGGTTTAAGTTCTGGCATGGCAGATTTTCCCAGCACACTGAGTCAGAAGCCAGGGCATCCAGGGCTGGAGCCCTGAGAGTACAGGCAGCATTGTGGCATCAAGACACAGGAGAACCCAAAGCAACCATCTGGGTTCCTGCCTGCCACAAATCTACAAAGCTAGCTATCTAACGGGATATGGTTAAGGTGCTGGACTACTGATCAGAAGGTTGCGAATTTGAATCCCAAGTCCACCAAGCTGCCACTGTTGGGCCCCTCAGCAAAGCCCTTAACGCTCAATTGCTCAGTTGTATAAATTGAGATAAAATGTAAGTCTGGACAAGGGCAAATGCCATATATGTAATACAATGACAATGTCGTGTCCAGATTTGGTGCCCACTGTAGCCTCAAATGCATGTTCCTGGATGATCAGAGTAGACCCCAAGAACCTTTTTTTTTTTTACTGTTGTAGTGCACCTGGATCAGGTTTCACAGTGTAGTAGCTTCCTGAGATTCCTGTTCTTGGCTGTCAGCAACAGATCCCAATGTGTAGCCCCTCCATCTGTAGACCTCAAGGTTCGATATTTGTGTAGCCTGAGTAGCTTTTCTGCTCACCACGGATGTAAATAATAATTATGTGAGTTACTAGATCCTTCATGGCAGCTCAATCCGGCCTGGTCATTCTCCTCTGATCTCTCTCCTCTTTCCTCAACAAACTTCTGTCTGCAGAACTGCTGCATACTTGATCTCATTTTCTTTCTTCTTTTTTTCTTTCTTTCTTTCTTTCTTTCTTTCTTTTCAATTCTGTATATACACTAGAGGTGCCTGAAATACTCAAGCCAGCTTGTCTGGCACCAACAGTCAAAATCACAGAGATGGCTGTCTGATGTTTGATGTGAGCATCAAGCTCTTGAGCTATATGACTTTAGGCATCATGTTACTGCCACCTGATTGGATGATTGGATAATTCCGTGAATGAGCTTCCTGAATGAGATTCCAGAGGATTCTATAGTTTTAAAGTCTTCAGAAGTTTTTAGGTCACTGGATAAGTCCATAAATCTTATTTCAAAGTTACTTCGTCATGAGTTGCTCTATCTATGCAATCGTTTTTTGTCTTTTTTTCAATACTGTAAAACTGGAGAAAGGTGGTCATTTTTCTTCTACCATTATATCATATCATGTTTATATAACATAACTGCAAAAAAAAGCTGCTTTCCAAAAATCCCAAAGCTGGTGTGATTAAATTTGTCAGGACGTGTTTTTATAAAGCAGTAAGTGAAACATCCAGAGCGTGGAGGTTTGTAATAATGCGGAAGTCTCAAGTGGTTGAATTTTGGCTTGACAGGCAGCTGTGTTCACACCTGAAATTGGCAGCTACACTGACAGTGGGCATCTGGCAACCTCATGAAGCCTCTGCTCTCCATAGAGAAGTCAGCTCTTCGCCTCTCTTCACTAAGCCTCGGTCCCTGCTTGGGGACAGAGCGTGATGCAGATTGTGTGCTTGCTCTCTCTCTCTCTCTCTCTCTCTCTCTCTCTCTCTCCTGCCGCTGTCACGTTACGAAAAGCAATCCGTCCTGCCGTCGCTGCCAATATTCGATCTCCCATCATCCTGCTGGCAGTCGGACGCTGGCCTCGGGCCACAAGCTCAAGATCTTCTACACAGCTAACTTACACTGACACGAAACCACACTCTTTTCTCCCTCGCTGCACACGCATTTTGTTCTTTCTCACCCACGTACCGAGAGAAGATGGCCGATCACATCAGGAATACATGCTGCTAGCAAGAAAACAACTCGGCTCTCACTAAAGTTTGTGTGTCTTGTCAGTTGCATTTAATTTCTAGTAAACTCTGAGGTAGTCCTGGCTTCAGCTCCTGAAATAAAAATAAATACTTTTTTTTTTTTTTTTTAATAATGATGTGAGTTGTACTTGGATGTTTCAGCGGTCAGGGCTGCTCTTTTGTGTGTGTGTGTGTGTGTGTGTGTGTGTGTGTGTGTGTGTGTGTGTGTGTGTGTGTGGTTTCCTGAACCCAGTAGCTGGGTCTCCAGCTGTGTCACACCACCACAGCCTTCATGTCATTCATCAAATCTGGCCTTGTGTACATAATTAAAACTTTGTTTACAAAAACTTTCCTTTTAACATCCTCCGTTCTGACTCCAACAGTGAGACGGAGAACAGATTTAATTTTAGCTGGTTTTTTTGTTTGTTTGTTTTTTCATTTTACGCTAGCGAGTGTGTTTTTACTTTTTTTAAATAAATAAAATAAAAAATCATTTATAAAAATATATAATATAAGATAATATAATAAAAAATAAATATACTAAAAATATAATTACTAAATAACTAAATATATAATTTATTTTGATTCTATAAGTCAAGGGAAATGTCTTTTTTTTCCCCAGACACACAAAGCTTGTTAACTAGCATTGAACTTATTATTTGTTCTTGTTAATAACTTGTTATTAATTAATTAATTTTCATTTTAAGTTAAGTGAGTGTGTTTTAATAAATAATTTATTCATTAATTTATATGAATAAATATACAAAAAATATCATTTTATTTTAATTCTATAAGTCAAGGGAAATGTTTAATGAATTTTACCTGTTGTGTGCCTTGGATCATGTTTTCTTTATTTTTTCTTTATTTTTCAACTAGCATTGAAATAAATAAAGTACTAAAAATAAATAAATAAAGTAATTTTTTAGATAAAAATATATAATATAATATAATATAATAAAAAATAAACATGCTAAAAATATAATAAAAAATAAATAAATAACCCTGTTTCCCTTGGATCACGTTTTATTGATTTCTTTTTTCTTTTTATTTATTTACCTATTAATTAATTGAAAAATAATAATAAAATCTATCATCAGGACTTCATCCTTCCATACTGGAGTCTACCTGATGCCTTGTGCACTGATACACACACACACACACACACACACACACACACCAGTCTACTTTATATGACTTTTTTTTACTGGAGGAACAAACCAGTGTACCCAAAGAAAACCCATAAAGAACCTATAGAATATGTAAACTCTGCATACAGGATGGAGGCAGGAATCAACCCCCCCAGACCCCAGAGGTTCGAGCTAAACTAAGCCACCATATCCCTGTCTTTCCATTATTGTACACTGTGCTGATACTTTAATCCAAAGCCACTTACAACCGACACAACCAAGCAATTGAAGGCTAAAGCTCTTCCTCAAAACCCCATCAGCAGCACCTCGGTGGTGCTGGGATTTAAACTCACATCCTTCCAATCAGAATTGTCGAAGAAATCTGACAACCTGACTCTCCACAGTATTACAAGTGTGTCAATAGGATATCAGTGACTAACCAGGCCTATCTGACATCCAGTGTTTAAGAAGCCAAATGTTCAGCGAAGGCTGTTGGATCTAAATATAGCCTGGTGTTTAGATTGGTCTAGCGTTTCCACGGCAATTAGTCCAGGCTCTAAAACACAGCGACCCATCAGACATTGAAATCATGCCTCCTTAGAGGTGTAAGAATATACACAAACACACATAGACATTTGACTAGAATGGAAATCTCCCCAAACCAGCAGGATTAACAGCCTGTAAGGACGTGATATCCTCTGCACTCTTAATGCTGCCTTCATCAGCCAATCACTTAGCCAGTCAGCGATTCAGAGTCCCGGGCATAATTAGATGATATCCAAGACTAATCCATTTGCTCCGCTCCTTAGTCACATACTCAGCATAACGCGGCTACACAAACACCGGAAAGAATTTTTTTTTTTGCTATAGCAGAAAAGACCTTTCAGATATTTTTATTTCTTTTTGTTTACTTGTGAATATGGTAAATAGTCTGGACAATAGATCAGCAGTGGCTATTTTGTGCACAGGTGCAGAGAGTGAAAAAGGAAAAAATGCGACACGTCATACGTTTATGTGAGTTTTACAGCACACAACAGTGGGTTGTGACCTCAGTCCTGAATGCGATTTCTTCAACACTTCTTTCCTTCCTGTTGTAAACAGCTCTGATAAATGAAGCTGTTATATTAATGAATGCTTTGTAAAATGTTACGGTTTCTATAGAAACGGCTCTTTCAGCTGTACTTGCTTTTTCACAACAAGATTTCTGTTGTTTATTTATCAGATATTGAAGGAGTCTCCAGTGTTATTTTTCCATCCAAGGAAAGGAATTGTTTTCTCATTTACCTTAAAGTTACTGTCTTTTTATTATTTCATTTGAGATAATATTTCATGGGGGGCACGGTGGCTTGGTGGTTAGACTGTTTGCCACACACCTCCAGGGTTGGGGGTTCGATTCCCGCCTCCGCCGTGTGTGTGGAGTTTGCATGTTCTCCCCGTGCCTCGGGGGTTTTCCCCGGGTACTCCGGTTTCCTCCCCCAGTCCAAAGACATGCATTCTAGGTTGATTGGCATCTCTAAATTGTCTGGTGTGGGGCTGCGATGGGTTGGCACTCCGTCCAGGGTGTATCCTGCCTTGATGCCCAATGACGCCTGAGATAGGCACAGGCTCCCCGTGACCCGAGAATAGATCAGATAAGTGGTAGACAACGAATGAATAATATTTCATATCATAATAATCAACCCAAAAAAAGACAAATAAGACTAACCGTTCATAGAAAAAAGTAATGGCACCCTATAACATGAGGAAGAGTAGCACTGTGTTCATCATACCTTATAGGTAAGCAATGACATCATTTCCGAATCCAGGAAGTTGTAGGATGAAGGGAAGTGTTCTTATAGATTGTAGGCGTGGAATTTCAACTTTAGTGTTAGGGTTTAGTCAAATTTTTTGCTCTCTGTGAGGTTTATGCCAACTTGGTCATTTACAGCTATCTGGAAATCATCATCATACTCACACGAGTACGAGTGCTAGCGAAACTTACAAAATCACACACAGCTTTAAAAAAAACAAAAAAAAAAAACACCCTGGCACTTGATTTCCAGCACACGCTCTACATGCTAAGCTAAATGCTGAGACAGAAGTTGCTACTTGGCATGGAGCTTTGTGCGAGCTTCCTTCTTCCTGATTCAGCTGTGATATCTTTTGAAACTAATAGCGTGAGACGGATAAAACACTTTATGCCTACTGGCCAAACTTGGGAATCACCGCAGCTCGGTTAAGTGATGACACTGCACCAACGTCGGCTATGCAGAAAGCTGGCAGGATGCAGAAGTATGTACACCCTCTATCATAGATTACATCGATTAAGATGGAGACGTAGCGCCAATACTCAGGATACAGTGAAACCTCGGCATATGAATGCCCTCCCTTACAAATTGTTGTCTAAAGAATTGTAAGTGGTGCGTAAATCTGGGAGCCGTTCAAAACTTGTTTGCTAAACCAACCGAAATGAGTTTACAGATTTTAGAAATTTTTTTCAGTCAGTGAAAGCTATTGGAAAGAGTCAACCCACAATACCAACGTTGCCTTCGGCATGCTAGGTGATTTTTCAGGCCTATTTTTGTTGACAGATCGGTGGCATGGGTGCTCTTCTATTTTTAGCCCAAGCTTGGTGGCACGACTTCCTGTAAGGACCCTTGACATCGAATGCTTGGCTCGGGTCAGTTCTTTGTAAGCAGCCATACAGTTTACATACGCTTCGTATTGGTCATATTGGTCATATTTTTGGGTAGCTCGAACGGATTATCTGCATTTACATTATTTCTTATGGGAAAATTCGTTTCGCAATACAAATATTTGCCTCCAGAATGAATTAAATTCATATGCCGAGGTTCCACTGTAATTAGCTTTACGGCTTAGTTGCTACAACATAAAACTAGCGATGCTCTGTTGAAGGTATATGACCGGCAATGTAAAATGTTTCTAGACTAAAATGACAAAGGTAAGGTAAAAAAAAAAAAAGAAAAAGGCAACAAATAAAATAAATTCCACTGCTTCAATTAGAAGTGTTAGCTCTGGAGCGTAAATAAATAGACCACACGGACACGCTATACAGAACAGTGAGGTCGAACAGACAGCATAATTATGCAAAGATGTGTGTTAGAACTGTTCAAATTAAATATGACTGCAAACCATGAGTAGCGACATATGGCTACGTAGCAGCGTATATCCGGAAATGGGACATCTGGAAGACCATTAATGAGGACAGAGCTGAAAAATGGCGTCATGCGAGAAGTAAAGAAGGAAATACTTCAGAGTCTGATGAAGATGTGCTACTATTAGCGCCATGGAGACAGTTTCTTATATTTTCCTCTAGCAGCATGGCCTGAAGTGTTTCATTCGTCTTATGTATTAAATGAACAAATTATTCATGAAGCAACGACACGTCATCCTTTTTTATCTGTTTATAGTTACCGTTGAGGTTGTGGATCATCAGCCAGACAAGCTAGTTCCTGTTATCGCTAATGGTACCAGCAGCTAATAACGGAGAATAAATGCAGCTGGTTACGGAGAACCACAACTCCGACACTCCGACACGAGATTTCTTCTGAGGGAATATTTTAGGAAATCCTTCATTTCATATCAAATTCAAATCAAATCGATATATGAAGGCAAATAAGATTAGGCTGGACTAGATAAAAGTATTGGCACCCTGTAACGAAGAATGAAAGAAGAGTAGGTATGTGTTTACGGTACATTGTAAGGTGTAATAACGTCATTTCCCTGTTCAGGATGTACAAAGTGGGAAAGGAATAAATAAATAAATAAATAAATAGATAGATAGATAGATAGATAGATAGATAGATAGATAGATAGATAGATAGATAGATAAAACATTAAATTATATTAAATAATAATAATAATAATAATAATAAAATCATAGATGTCTCCCAAGCTAGTTCCTGTTATCACTTACATTATAACAAGAATAAATGCAGTTTGTTACTGAGGAACTGCAAACATCTACAGCTTTAACACTAGAGACTCAAATAAATAAATACATAAACAAATAAATAAAGAAAAATTTCCTTACACTAAAATCTCACCGTATCAATAATTATTACATTACATTTTAATTCCATAAACAAAATCATTTTGTATAACTAGACTGTTTCATTCCCCGTGTTGCATTTTGCTTGGATCTATTCTTCCAAACACACTCCAGCATCCCGCCCGATATCTGCTGCTTAAACCCTCTCGCTCTTGTGATGTTATGATGTTTGCCTTGAGAGTGACAGGAAATTCACTTGCCGTGTTGCCATAGAAACGTACGCTTACAAGCCAACCTGCGTGAGCCGCCTGTTTCGATTTTTAGCGGGATGACAAGCTCCGCCCCCTCGGTTTCAGCGTGACCCCTTTTGAAATCCATCAGATGGTAATTATAGCACGGCCCCTAAATTAAGAGGTCCTTTACTAGGGAAACGGGCATGTCTGTTTACACACACACACACACACACACACACACACACACTGAACTAAAACAGCACCAGCTCTTCTCCCATAATGGAATGTATTCATCAGATCCTTTTTAGTAACCTCCTCGTTTTACTCTGTATTCTAAATTTATTTCAGCTGAATGCTTG
Source organism: Hemibagrus guttatus (assembly GCA_033459395.1). Lineage (NCBI taxonomy): Eukaryota > Metazoa > Chordata > Actinopteri > Siluriformes > Bagridae > Hemibagrus > Hemibagrus guttatus. Next base: position 3,876,906 of record JAUCMX010000006.1, on the reverse strand, counting down.
CTTCTGATTGGTCAGAAGGTGTTGATGCGTTTTCTATAAAGGCTGTAGTCCAGATTTTTAGGCTAATTTCAGGAATATCTAATCCACATTTGGGGAATTTTTATGACATAGAAATCTGTTTAAATTCGTGCAATTGGTAGTGGTGTTGTTGTTTCTGTTCCAAACATACTGCTTCATTGTCGTTGAACTTCACACACATTTCCAAATTTACAATACCACTTCAAAATAATTTTGTGTTGCCCAAAAGTCAAGCCCCATTTCCTTTGCCATTCTTCTGACGGTCACATGATCGCATCGACGATGGTCGCTTCTTTAGAGGAAACAAAATACTACGCACTGCTTCCATAAATCAATATTACAAAAGGGCATAGATAACATCTGTTGAAGTGTCTCAGGCGTCATTGGGCATTAAGGCAGGATACACCCTGGACGGAGTGCCAACCCATCACAGGGCACACACACACTCTCATTCACTCAGGCAATCACACACTACGGACAATTTAGAGATGCCAATCAACCTACAATGCATGTCTTTGGACTGGGGGAGGAAACCGGAGTACCCGGAGGAAACCCCCGAGGCACGGGGAGAACATGCAAACTCCACACACACGGCGGAGGCGGGAATCGAACCCCCAACCCTGGAGGTGTGAGGCAAACATGCTAGCCACCGTGCCCCCGCCCCTCTGTATATAGATGAGAAATAGTCATGGTAACAGCACTTCATCATCATCATCATGTCGTTGCTGACTTTCCAATACCAGCGCAGCACACAGTGTTTGATTCACTTCTTAAGCGATTCAGAAAGATACCGTGACATTCATTTGACACACTGAGATCCTGCCCCAAATGCAGCAGAACAAGCTTTTGAGTGCAGAAAGGCTAACAGAAAGAAAGAAAAAAAAGACAGAGAAAACTGAGAAGCGAGGAGCATGTATCAAAACATAACCCGACAGCTCCAACACTTTGTTCTGCGTTTATCGTGACAAACGCTAACCCTTTTAAAGGTGTGACACCGCTGGAGAGAAACAACTCGGCAGACGCTTTTCATGCGGCAAATGAGTTCACTTCTGCTCGAGTGAGAATCAAAGAGCAAAAGCGAGGGAGCAGACGGCGGTGAGCGCCGCCTCCGCTCTACACTGGATTACACACACACATACACACACACAAACACACACACAGAGGCACTGAGACGGAGACACTGAGAGACGGAGAACAGTCGCATAATTTCACTTCCATTCCAAGCACAATGCCAGGTTTAGCCTCCAGCCCCTGACACTTTTACATCACTGTTAAACATTTGGCCTGGAAAAAAAAAACAAGCAAATTCTTTGATTTAGAGTATAAATTATTTAAATAGAATTTCTTGGTAAAACAATAAACCATGGGATACTTAAAAACACTTATGCTACAGCACTGAAGAATTCTCCAGTCTGATTGGACAAAAGCTGTTGAGTCTTATTCATACTTATACATGGATTTACATTTAATAAATAAATAAATAAATACATAAATAAATAAAGTAATTGTTGATTAGGTTGATTAGGTGACACGACTCAACACCTGGAGGACTTAACACCTCCAAATATCGCTGCTCGATTTTGCTTGATTTCTTTTATTTTTCAATCCTAGATTGAGATAAAAAATTATTATTATTATTATTATTATTATTATTATTGTTAATAATAATAATAATAAAATCTATAATAAAAATAATAAATATAACTTCCTTTATTTTATTTTAAACTCTAATAAATTATTCTTATTCTTGTCATTATTATTAATATTATAGGCAAGAATTACAACTGTGAAATATAACAGTGTTCTAATACTTTTGACTTTATATATTAGAGTACAGTTACATTCTCTTGCATAAGTATTCACCCTCCTGCTGTACATTTCCACCTTTAGTAGCATTACACCCTGGAACTGGAACTGGCTTAGCTGTGTTTACTGACATGTCTATCACGTGGAGATGCAATTCCAGGGTCGATACTTGCTAGAATCACCGTTGTATCAATCGTCCATTACACATCTGGATCCTGATGTGCCTGCACAATTGTTTTCTCTGTCAGATTTGATAGAGATTGTTAGTAAACAAGCCTTGACACAGATGCTCGGTCAGACTGAGGGGAGGTTCTTAGGCTTTTGAACGACTCCTGAGTAGCAGGATAAGGTTGGACAGGAACAGGGTTTCTTTTAGGATTGTTCTGGGTCCATCTTAACCTTAATCATGAGCGGGTTCTGAGGCCAGTGCTAATAAAAAGCATAAACTTAACATGATGCTACCACCACCGTGCTTTACTGTGGGGGATGGCGTTCTCACAGCGAGGAGCAGTAATGAGTTTCCACCGAATGATTCATACAACTACTCCCCCTGGTTCCAGTCACTCAAATTTGATGGACAGATGGAGTTCAATAATATATAGCTATATTTGGGATTATTTTGAAATCACATGAGACACAAGGCAACTCCATTCAAGTAATATTGTGTCTTCTAATAGAGACCACACTTACTGAAGCATTGCACAGCAAAATAGTGAATTACAGTGGAACATCAGCATACGAATGCCCTCCCTTACGAATTTTCGCCTTAAGAATTGAATTATTGCATGAAATCTGCATCGGCATATGAATCATTTTTGCCATACAAACGAACCGGATCGAACGCCAGCTAAGTTGCACGTATGTCCAGGAGCCGTTCAAAACTAGCTATTTTATGAATTTTCCGATTTTTTTTTTTCAGGTCAGTGAAAGCTGTTGGAAAGAGTCAACCCACGATACCAACGTCGCCTTTGGCATGCGTTCAAAAGCTAGGTGATTTTTCGGGTGGTTTTTTTTTTGTTGACAGATCGGTGGTGTGGGTGGTCTGTTCTATTTTTAGCCCAAGCTTGGTGGCACGACTTCCTGTGAGGAGCCTTAACATGGAATGCTTAGCTTGAGTCAATTCTTTGTAAGCAGCCATACAGTTTACACACGCTTCGTATTGGTCATATTGCTAATATTTTTTTGCGAGGCTAGAACGGATTATCTGCATTTACATTATTTCTTATGGGAAAATTCATTTCGCAATAAAGATTTTCGCCTTAAGAACTCGCCTCCAGAACCAATTAAATTCATATGCTGGGGTTCCAATGATTTTTTTTTTTTCGGTATATAATTTAGCAGACTATAATAAATTCTGTACAGATCAGATATAACCCCAATCATTTTCATGTGACAAAACCTGAAAAGGTTTCAAAGGGGTAAATACTTACTGTACGCAGGACACTACATATGTTATGCTTCTTTTCTTTTAAATTAAATTAAATTAAATTTTTGTGTAAAGAACAGAAAAGTACAATGATTTCATTTTTAAAGAAAGTGTGAACTACAATGGATAAAATGAATAATAAATATTTCCCTCTTTTCTGTTATGCTGGATAGAAAATAAGAACATCTTTTCTAAAACATTTATTGATGTTTTATCAATCAACTTAACAATTGCCCGTGTCAACAAAAGATTTCTATTGAGAGAATGTGAACCATTTTTCCCTCTCAGTACTGGGAAATATCGAAAATACCTCGTTTGTGGTAATCACACGTACACTTTAGGTGAAGAGAACAGAAAGCATGTTGAATGACGATGCAAGAGGATGTGCAGAAAGCAAACAAGAAGAAATTGGGAGAGAACAATATTTCTCTGCTAAAGTGAATAGCAGCAGGGGTGTGCGGTTTTAGGTACAAGGTGAAGCAGCCTTCCTGTTAGCATCCTGTGGTTGATTCATTTCCCATAACAGCACATGCTGACGTGTTTTATATCACTCACAGGACAGCAAATTGCCTGAAGCCTGAATATTTGATCTAGACTTATCATTTTTGGGGGATGGTCTTACATCGAAGAGCCGTGATGAGTTTCCACCAAATGCTTCAATCAACTAATCACCTGGTTACCAGTCACTCAAATTTGATGGACAGATTTTTTTTCAATAATAAATAGCTGTTTGTGATTATTTTGAGATCACATGACACACAAGTCAACCCCATTCGAATAATATTGTGTCTTCTAATGGAGACAGAAAGGGGCATTGGTGGCTCAGTGGTAGGTTTCTCACCTATCATGCAGAAGGCCCAGGTTCGATCCCCAGCCACTGGATGCAGTACAGAAAAACTCCTCCATCTTGGAAACCTTCTAGTCACAACAAAACCCTATAGAATCCTTTCCAAAAATGCTAAATAAATATCCTGTTCATACAGCTATAGAATTTAGCAGACGCCATTATCCAGAGCAACTAACTTTTTATATAACTGTGCAATTAAGGGTTAAGAGCCTTGCTCAAGGGTCAGCAGTGTCAGTTTGGTGGACCTGGGATTCAAACTCACAACCTTCTGAGCAATAGTCCAACACCATAGTCACTAAGCTACCACATCCCTTAGATAAAAAATCTCTCCATGACAATAAATAAAACAAATTTATCCAACAACAAATCTCGTATGATCTGCTACTACGGAAAAAATAACATATTACAGTGGAACATCGGCATATGATTTTAATTGGTTCTGGAGGCGAGTTCTTAAGTTGAAAATTTGTATTGCAAAATGAATTTTCTCATAAGAATTAATATAAATGCAGATAATCCGTTCCAGCCACCCAAAAATATGACCAATATGACCAATACGAAGCGTATGTAAACTGTATGGCTGCTTACAAAGAACTGACCCAAGCCAAACATTCCATGTCAAGGCTCCTCACAGGAAGTCGTGCCACCAAGCTTGGACTAAAAATAGAACAGACCACGCCACCGATCTGTCAACAAAAAAACACCCGAAAAATCACCTAGCTTTTGAACGCATGGTAATGTTGGTATCGTGGGTTGACTCTTTCAAAACAGCTTTCACTGACTGAAAAAGTTTGTAAACTCGGTTCGGTTGGCTTCGCTTGACGCAAACAAGTTTTGAATGGCTCCGGGACGTACGCACAACTTAGCCGGCGTTCAGTTTGGTTCATTCGTATGCCGAAAACGCTTTGTATGCCGATGTAAATTTCTTGCAAAATTTCAATTCTTAAGGCGAAAATTCGTAAAGGAGGGCATTCATATGCCGAGGTTCCACTGTATAGTGCACGCACATTGGTGCTAGAACTACAGTTGATCACATTCTGACCAGTCAGAATCCAGGACAAAACAGCACTTTGTTAGTTATCTAAATGTGTCCTATTTCATTTCAAGTAGCAAACAACAAACTCCGGAATAAATGCTTTGGTTCTTTCACTACACATGAAGCAGAACTGCTCGATAGTTTGTCTCGTGTCTCTTGCCTGCTGTGAGCGCTGGCCTTAACACGGCGCTGGCGAAGAAAGAGAGAGCCGCAGCGGGGAAGGTCAAGAGGACGGCACTCTCCAACAGAGCATGAAGGCTTCGGGGCCCTCAATACATTCAGGCAGCCAATAAAACCCACAGAAAATATGAGGCACATCATACAGCACTTCACAATAAAATCATCCGCAGGAAAAATATCCCTCTCAGCCATCATTTTCCCCAAACTCTCAATAAAGTTCTCAATATGTCCAAGGATAAGCCTTGAGAAATTTCAATAAGGATAACGGATTGTAAAAAAGAAAAGAAAAGAAAAAACGTTATTGCTCTGAAATACCGTTTCGTATACAGCTATTCCTATAAAACGGATGTTTTTAGTCATTTAAACAGCCTATTAAAATAATGTCAACACATCCGTATTCTCTACATAGGCTGAGCAGGGATCAATGCATCCACACCCCATAAACTCAAACCTCTTCATCTATCTGTGATCCAATCCTTTTTTCCCCAGACAAGAATCTCATTGCTTTTAATTATATATTTCCCGCGGTATTGACCTATACTTCACCATCCGGGATGTCACATCATTAAGAGCCAGCGAAGTTTGAAATTGGTCAATATATTTCACAAATGACCTCCAGAGAAGATCTGCCTCGCTTCCTCAGCAACTTCATCCCCCACTATTCATAGTAGAGGGCGATGATTACAATAATGTCCTCCCAAATCCTTCCTGTTTTCTTATCTGGAGGAGAGAGGGGATGCCGGCGAGGAATAATTCATTACAAAGGACAAACCGTGGAGGCTTTACGCGGTAACTTCATCTACCTAACGCTTCGGATTCCCTCCATTCAAAGAAATGTCCATTCACTGCAATAAGATAGCCGATAAAAATGTAAAATAATAATAATAATAATAATAATAATAATAACAACAACAACACAACATAATATGAAAGTGTTTAATCCTAAAAGTTTTGGCACCCCTGTCTCAGCTTCCTGCTTTTAGTAAAAGATGCTGTTTTGATTGTAGCAGATGCAGCACTTCTTCATACATCGTAACCTCATCTTGCTAAATTATGAGAAATTACCTCTTTTTTCGACATAAGCTGGGAAAGACTGTCAGAGAACAAGATAAAGAGTGAGAGAGAAAGACACACAGAAAAAGCAACAGCTTTGTGTAGCAATGTGTCATTTTCCAAATTTGCCATGAAGCTTTCTCCTCAAATGGGTTCTACAGGAGTTCAGCAGTCAGTCATGTTTCCTTATTATGAATAACACAATGACTGTATCTGTATCTGGCTCCAAATATATGTACAGGATCTGTATACGACTTTAACCTGAAGGAGGCATGGCCTAAACTGAGCCACTAGGAAATCAAAAGACACTGTCATGGTTGTCATCAAGGTGTATGAATGAAATCTGCCTAATTTCCTCTACCTCAGCTACATCACTCCAGGTCATAATTGGTCTTACATTTATATTTACGGCATTCAGTATACGTCTTTATCCAGAACAACGTATGAAAGTGCTTTGAAGTCTTCAGCAATTAATATATTAATACTGGTTCACTTGGACACAGACTAAGGAAACCATCAGGCTTTACTACAGGACCGTGTTTTATTGACCTGCTTGCACTGCTTATTATTTTTGTTTGTACATGTGGTAATATATATTCTAATGAATTTCCTTGAGTCTGTTGCTGGTTACATTCCTAATATGGACATATTTACTAAATAGAGTCATAAACACATTTTGTATGGTAATTATATAATTCTATTATTTCTGCAGACAAAATGATGTGAAGGTAGTGAAACAGACATGAAGGAAACGATTACAGAACAAAGGTAAACAGTGGTGTTCGTTGAAAACGAAGGTGCTCAGTGATTGGTCACTGGGAAAGATCAGTGATTGGTCATTGGGAGTAATGGTGATCAGTGATGTCATTGAGAACAACAATAATCAATGCTTGGTTTTAATCATTGGAAACAGCTGCCATCAGTGATGTCATTGGGAACATTTCTGATCAGTGATCCTTTGATAACGATGGTGATAAGTGATTGATTGTTGGAAATGGTGGTGTACTGTGAGTGGTCATTGGAAATGATGTTGTGCAGTGATTGGTCATTGGGAACAATGGTTATAAGCGCTTGGTCTTGCTGATTGTAATCAACTGTCATCATTGATGTAATTGGGAACACTGGTAACCAATGATTGGTTGCTAGGAATTATGGTCATTGGGAAAGATGGTGATCATTGGGAGTAACAGTGTCACAGGGAACAATGATCAGTGCTTGGTTTTGATCATTGAAAACAATTGCCATCAGTGATGTCATTGGAAACATGGTGTGCAATGATTAGTCATTGGGAACGATGGTTATCAGCACTTGGTCTTGTTGATTAGAAACAACTGTAATCAGTGATGTCATTGGGAACAATAGTGACCAGTGATTGGTCACTGGGAAAGATGGTGATCAGTTACTGGTCATTGGGGGTAATGGTGATCAGTGTTGTCACTGCGAATAACAATGATCAGTGGTCATTTGATAACAATGGTGATTAGTGATTGGTCACTGGAAAAGATGATGTTCAGTGATTGGTCTTTGGATACGATGGTTACCAGTGCTTGATCTTGTTGATTGGAAACAACTGTCATCAGTGACGTGATTGGGAAAAATAGTGATCAGTGATTGGTTGCTGGGAATATCGGTGATCAGTGATTGGTTGTTGGGAACAATGGTTAGCAGTGCGTGGTCGTTGGTGACGTGTAATCAGTGATGTTGTTGGGAACAATGGTGATCACTAATGGGTTCTTAAGAACAATGGAGTTCAGTGATGACTCATTCAGGCTCTTCACACTGCTGGTGAGTCGAGAGAACCTGCTCTCTCTCATCTCATATAACCAACAGCTCTGAGCAGTACAGCTGCTAAAATCTGCTCAAAATTTGACTAAATGTCACGCTAGGCTCTTTAAAAAAAAAAAAAAAAAAAAAGTCACTAAAGGGGTCTGAAATTGTGCCAAGTCTAGCGATAAAATTGCAAAGTTGGCAACACTGATTTTTGATTTTAACAAAGGCGAAAGCCTGTTATGTGACTGAGTTTCTGTCCCTCTATTCACAACCTCACTGTTCCCGAGCTGAACAACGCACCATGAGACTCTTTCATGCCCCGACTTGGCCTTTCACCAACGGAGAGTCAAACACTTTGGCTTAATGGAGAGACTCACAATAACACACTGCTCTTTAGTGTGTGCTTCAGTCAATACTCTGTACATGCAGTGAAACACTTGGAACTGCAAGAAGAGTGTGAAAAGGAGGATATTAATAGCTAGCCCACAAGCATGGCGGGGGGCTATTGTTTCTTCTCTGGCCATCCGGAGCCATAAATCTACACTGACGACTCTGAAATGTAGTCTTTCCAAGTCACACACAAATACACACACACACAAACACACTTGCAGCTAAAATATCTAAAACCACTAAGGCCCCACCAGCAGCAGCAGCAGCAGAAGATTAGTCATCTTAAACACCTGAATGAGGCATGAGGCATTTCTCCTCATCACCTGTGGTTTACTGCAGCCTGTCATCTGCCCCATGGCTATCATTATAAGATCCATATAAAATGAATCGGAGAAGGAACGATCATCTGGGAATACCACCTTCCTCTCCATATTATTGTTTTTTTTATTATTATTATTATTATTATTATTATTATTATTCCATTGAGTAAAATCTCCTTAGTTCAGCACATTTAATCCCATTTCTCTGAATTAAACCCAAAATCGTATTTTCTCAGCGAATCTAAGCCCACTCCTTCAGCTCGCTTTATCTCTCCAGCGACTAAAACACAAACACTACTCTCCTCTTTCTCTCACTCTACCTTCACCTCTCTCCTCAAACACGATTCACTGACCAAACTCAATTATTCGCCACATTTATCGTGTCCGAGGGCCCTTGCTGACCCAAGGGGCTGGGAATAAATCTTTACCCCAGGTCAATAATGGCTTCCAGGGGCCCTGTATTGTCATTAAGAGCCCTTTGGTCTGAAGAGAGAGAACTAAAGCTCCAGCAGTCATCAGTCTCCTTAACGGCCCAGTGGGCAGGGTTCATTAGAGGGTTTAATACTATTATTCACTATATTTTTCCAATATAGCACCATAAAGTGGCCTGGATGAGCTTTGGGGCCGGGAAAGGAACATCTCTAGACAAATTCAGCCTGCTTCTTGTCTTTCTGGTAGCAACCATGGCTGGTGGAAGGGAAGTGGGCCAGGTTACTTATTTAATGTAATTACCTCTACTTGCTTAGATAAAGTGGAATAATATTAGCTTGCTATCTTTATTTTAAAGTCAAGCAAACATATTGCAAAGCCCAAACTACGACTTACTAATAAGCTTCTAAGTAATAACCCACATCTTTAACCATTTAAGCCACTTCTGTCCGTCGACCTGTAAATCTGTGTAGCTAAACTTATAGCATTTTGCTATTTAAACCATATCAGTGGCATTATGTTTTTTTCAAAATACAAAATAAAACAAATAAAAGTCCTAAAGATCCTAAAGCAAAGACTAGAATACTATTAAGACCATTATTTTCAAATATTGAGTCACTTTTATTCTAAACATTTATGATATTTATTCATGCAAATAACCTGTCCATTTAAACTCACCGTAACTAGCAAAGGAAATGTTTACTAGCAAACTAGCAAAGGAAACTAGTCATTTCTAGCAAGGAACTAGCGTAACTAGCAAAGGAAATGTTTAGCTACAATGCAACTGGACAAGGTCCAGTAAATTTCCAGTAGTCTAGTATAACCTGTATACAATTTTTGTAAAGGCCTGTCAGGATTTTCTAGTGCTAACTCCTCTAGCGTTAAGATTTGTATTAAAATCCAAGAAAATACCATTTATTTATGTAGGAAAGTCTGTAGTTTAGTGAAAAAACAGCCGTTTTTTAGGCTTGTTGTCATGCTAGCTAACATGCTGATATATTAGTTGGTAGTAACATCAGATTAGAGGTACTAAAACCTTAAAGAACTAAAGGAACTAAAGGTTTATCCAGGTATACATCTCAATATGAGATACACAAGAACCATCCGGAACAATTAAACAAAATGGCTTCTAGAGAAAACTCTGTCGTTTAATAGTTGTAAACAGATACCGTGATACACCTAAAGGTGTGCTATTGCATTTATGGTTATGGCATTATTGTTTCCAGTGTCTGGCTGTCGAAGTGCGCTAATTAAGTGTGGAGTAGGCGCGTGGTGGGGAGGGGGATCGGTGGCGGGGGACGAGTGGGCTGGCTACGATAATGAGTTTCATGAAGTGCAGACGAAACAGGATAATGAGGGTCTGCTCAAGTGTCTCAGAAATTCAACAGAATCCTCACCATCACACCTCCCACCACCCCACCATCAACACGGTGACAAGAAAGCACAGGAAGATGAGCCAAACAAGTGAACACACATTATAAAGCAAAATTGCCTTCAACTGCAAGACATACAAAAGCACTCACAAAGTCGATTACATCTGCATACACACACACACACACACACACCTTCTATACCTCTCTTTCTAACAAAGACACACAAGCACACTAATTATTTCAAAGTCAGCAGAGTACTGGGAGGCTAAACAACCTGCAGGAGTGAGCTCGAGCTGCATGAATGGCCCGATTGATGCGAGTGTGTTCAGTATTCAGAGAGGAAACTGGAGCAAACTGAAACTCTCCAGCTTGCCCTGTTTTTTTTCCTTTCTTTTTTCTAAATAAAATGCAATCTGCACAAAGCAAAAAGCACAACAATTTTCAAAAAGGATCTCACAGAATTTGTAAGAAGTGAAATAAACAAGGGGGAAAAAAAGAGCAAACATGAGGCTGATGGATCTAGTATGTCTGGAGGTCTGGGAAAAGACATCGAATTCTGGAAAACAGCTAAAAAAAATACCAAAAAAATGTCATGTTTTGGACTAAAATGTGTAATACACCTAGATAGAGCAAATTTAGGAAAGAAAAATATATTTTACCAAAACAAACAGAAATGTTTTTTTTAGGGTTTATTTATTTCAAATCTTGCTGCAAAGATCATATTGTGAAAGAAATCTTTCTTTCTTTAATAAAAACCCTTAGTAGTTAGAAGATTTGAGAAAGCTGTCATATCAAGGTACAGAGCCAATAAAAATGAATTATTAAAAAAAAACCAGAAACCCTTCGCTTTAAATGATTAAACTATAGAATTGACCTTTAAAGTCAATTAAAGATCAAGACTTTATGATGAATCAAGACTTTATGCTAGACCCGATGGTCCAATGAATCTTGTTCATGACATCACAAAATATAAAAACCAATCAAGTTCCAGTATGCAAAATTTGTGAGCAGCAGTATGGCTTCATGCCCAGAAAGAGCACAACAGATGCAATTTTTGCTCTGAGGATTTTGATGGAGAAGTATAGGGATGGTCAGAAGGAGTTGCACTGTGTGTTTGTAGACTTGGAGAAAGCGTATGACAGGGTGCCAAGAGAAGAGCTGTGGTACTGTATGAGGAAGTCAGGAGTAGCAGAGAAGTATGTCAGAGTGGTGCAGGACATGTATGAGAGGAGCAGGACAGTGGTGAGGTGTGCTGTAGGTCAGACAGAGGAGTTCAATGTGGAGGTGGGACTGCATCAGGGATCGGCTCTGAGCCCCTTCCTGTTTGCTATAGTGATGGACCAGTTGTCAGAGGAGGTCAGGCAGGAGTCTCCTTGGACAATGATGTTTGCAGATGACATTGTGATCTGTAGTGAGAGGTGGAGGTTTGCGCTGGAGAGAAGAGGAATGAAAGTCAGTCGTAGTAAGACTGAGTACATGTGTGTGAATGAAAGGGAGGGAAGTGGAACAGTAAGGTTACAGGGTGAAGAGGTGAAGAAGGTACAGGAGTTTAAGTACTTGGGGTCAACAGTCCAGAGTAATGGAGAGTGTGGGAAAGAGGTAAAGAAGCCAGTGCAGGCAGGTTGGAATGGGTGGAGAAAGGTGTGGGGAGTTCTGTGTGATCAGAAAATATCAGCGAGAATCAAGGGGAAGGTGTACAGGACAGTGGTGAGACCGGCCATGCTGTATGGTTTAGAGACAGTGTCACTGAGGAAGAGACAGGAGTCAGAGCTAGAGGTAGCAGAGCTGAAGATGTTGAGGTTCTCTTTGGGAGTGACAAGATTGGACAGGATTAGGAATGAGTACATCAGAGGGACAGCTCATGTTGGACGTTTGGGGGACAAAGTTAGGGAGGCCAGATTAAGATGGTTTGGACATGTTCAGAGGAGGGAGAGTGAGTATATTGGTAGGAGAATGTTGGACATGGAGCTGCCAGGCAGGAGGCAAAGAGGAAGGCCAAAGAGGAGGTATATGGATGTAATAAATGAGGATATGAAGCTAGTTGGTGCAAGTGTTGAGGATGCAGAAGATAGGGATAGGTGGAGAGAGATGATTCGCTGTGGCGACCCCTGAAGGGAAAAGCCGAAAGAAGAAGAAGAAGAAGAAGAAGAAGAAGAAGAAGAAGAAGAAGAAGAAGAAGAAGTTCCAGTATGCAAATAATGCAAATAAAAAACGTAGGCTGAGGGGGAGGGGCAGAGCTTGATTCTTGTTTATGACATCACAAAATATAAAAACCAATCAAGTTCCAGTATGCAAATAATGCAAATAAAGCAAATGTAGGCTTTGGGTAAGGGGCATAGCATGAATCTTGTTTATGACGTCACAAAATATAGAAAGCAATCAGGCTCCAGTATGCAAATAATACAAATAAAGCAAATGGAAGCTGTGGGGGAGGGGCAGAGCTTGTAGCGCTGTTATTATTATTATTTTTTATCCTACACAGCAAGTTATTTAAACACAGCATTGGGAAAAAATAATGTTGATACAGAAGAGTCTATCTTTCTCTCAGTGGACTGTCTTTCTCTCTGACAAGCCAAAGACGAGTGACTTACCCAGAGCACAAGTACCAGAGCTATGAGCTCCTTTGTGTTTGTGACCCCGGTCTGACCCCGACACACTGACACTGACTCACGACCCGGCGTCTCAGTTCACTACACACACCGTCACTCAAATACAGCTGAGGGATCTGAACACACTCCTGTGTCACAAAGGCCATTTTTATAAGACGGATGAGTGGCGACGGTTACATTAACGCTAATATTAACATTAACATTCACCATAACACTTAGCATAATGAAGAATTAGCGTGACGTCTCAAGCCGACGTTTAAAAAAACATTACTGTTAATTACAGCTTACAGCATACAATCAATAATCAATGTCCAAAGTGCAGAGAAAAAATATATTCTCCATATATTACAGCTGTCAAGTCTTTTGAAATTGCATTGCAAGTGTAATTAATTGAAGAGCAAAAGATTTATTATTCGGATGGATTTAAATATTAATGAGCCCATAATTTAATGCGGATAAAGTGAACATTATCATATATTTCATAAAAGATTAATAATGTGTCACATTAATATACGCATGTAATATATGATTAAATACACGCTTATATATATATATATAGAATATAAGAATAAACTTATTATTATATTAAATCATTTTATATTCAGATTTGTAGTCCTACATGATAAGGAAAAAAATATATTAATTTTTTTATTTAATTTATTTTTATATAATTATTTATTTAGAGCCAAACAAAACGTACAAAAAAAAAAAAAGAAAATATTTAAATAGAGTATGGGAACTGGGAAATTTGAATTCTAGTCCAAAACAAATCAAAAATGTTTATTTGTGCTCACAATTTTGAATTTAAGAGCAAGATGAAATGTGAGAAATATTTGAAAATGAACTCATATAACTCATGATCTCTGAATGAATAACCCAATCAGATCAGAGCACTTAAGATCTACAATAAGCTCAGTATCTCCCATTTCAGGCTAGTGAGTGTGTGTGTGTGTGTGTGTGTGTTTGTGTGTGTGTGTTTGTGTGTGTGTGTGTGTGTGTGTGTTTACGGCTGAATGTAGAAACACTACGAGAGGATGCAGCTGGTGGTGCCAGTAGGAGCACGTAGCTGACAAACACAATAAACAAGGCCACCAGAACCCAATGAACTGCCTGTATGTGTGGACGTGTCTTTAAACTTACTCTGCAGTATGGATATCACTTTACTTTCTCTCAGCATGTGCTAGATTTAATAATCTACAGCAGGTTTTCTTACTGTTACATGCAGATGACCAGATGTGGAACACCTATGATGTCAAAGATAAAAGCGTCATGCCATGCAACTCATTCAGAAACACAATATTCATTGTCTACCACTTATCCGATCTATTCTCGGGTCACGGGGAGCCTGTGCCTATCTCAGGCGTCATTGGGCATCAAGGCAGGATACACCCTGAATGGAGTGCCAAGCCATCGCAGGGTACACACACTCTCTCATTCACTCACACAATCACACACTACGGACAATTTAGAGATACCAATCAACCTACAATGCATGTCTTTGGACCGGGGGAGGAAACCGGAGTACCCGGAGGAAACCCCCGAGGCACGGGGAGAACATGCAAACTCCACACACACGGCAGAGGCGGGAATCGAACCCCCAACCCTGGAGGTGTGAGGCAAACATGCTAACCACTAAGCCACCGTGCCCCCCCGAAACACAATATATAAAAATAAAAATAAATAAAAAATAAAATTAGATGGCTACCATTAAAAAAATATATAAACAAACAAACAAATAAATAAAAAAAAATTTTTTTGTATTAAATTACTTAAATACAAACTAAACACTCTCACACATTCAGCACTATGGACGTGAAAGGTAAAAAAAAAAAAAGAGTGCAATAAATAAATCTGCAAGTGTTAATATGATTGAGTATGAACTGCTCACTTTCAAATAAAATGCTTTCACATTTGTAGGTAAACTTAGCCAGTGTGAGAGCCTTTACTGTCAATCTGAGACCGTTTTATGTGAATGTGAGAGCATTTTTGGAGTGTGGTTGAGGTGAACCTCTCACACAACGTCATTCATGTAAAAGGAATCTACTCTCACATAAATGACTCACGTTCATATACAAAACTCTCACATTCTCATAAAATGCCCTTATATTTATGCAAAATGCTCTCACATTCGCAAAATGTTGCTGCATTCCTTGAAAAAAAGATGATATAAAATGGGCTCACATTCGAATAAAATGATCTCAAATCCAGGCTTTCACATTCACATACACATAATGCTCTCACATTCAAGCAAAAATGCTTTTGCATTTATACAAACACTCACATTCACAAACTACTCACACATTCACATAAAAGGCTCTTACATTTCTATAAAAAAGGTCTTATGTTTAAGCAAAATGCGCTCACATTCACATAAAAATTTTATTCGTACATGAAATGCTTTTACATTCGCATAAACACTCCATTTAAACAGAATGCCTTCACATTCACATGTAATGTTCTCACATTCATATAAACATGTTTAAAAAATAACAAAATAACAAAATAACATTTGTATAAAAATGTTACGGTTACTCTGTGTGGAGTCACTTTTTGTTTGTTTGTTTGTTTGTCTGTTTGTTTGTTTTTTCACTACAGACAGCGCAATTTCTATTTGGAGAAGAACAACATGCGAAAGCACTACTAGTTCAGTAAAAGAAGTGAATTCAATTCCTAATAAAAGGCCAATTAACTCTTTTTACAGCATTATAGCTCAAGGAGAGCGCAATTCATGCTAATGTGTAGGCACTGTGCGTGAGCTTAACAACATTTCATGTACATATGAGAGATAAACAGCGTGGATTTAACAGCTTTTTGTGCATCCGTGAGATAAATGCCACTTGAATAGAACAAATGCTGCAAACTGAAGAAAACTGGTAAAGCTCTCTACGCTTAAAAGAAAACAGGCTTTCCCTATTAAGCCTTGCTAATCAAAGCCTGTTTTTTTCTAAGGCCTCACGTCAAACATGAAACACACTGCAGCTCTTCTACAGCCTGCTATTGTACGACGAGTTTAAGGGCAAAACAAAATGCTAGACTTAAGGACGAATCTGATGAATGGTTTAAGGCCACAGATTCATGAGCATAAGCCTGAAAACATTAACGCGTATAATAAAGAGTAAAAGCCGCTAGCTATTAAGCAAAGGACGCTTTTACCCCTGGCATATGTGTACACGGAATGCGTGTTACGCGTAGTCTTGGATTTCTAATCTACCGATTATTGTTTTTAATGAAAGACCATCTGCCAGGTCTCAGGAAGCAAGCAGCAAAACCGCCAGAGCGTGGACAAGGATAATTACTGTCGTCCTCGGCGTGGAGAGTACCAAACCCACTAAACGTGTCCCGGTATGTTTAAAAGGCAATAAAAGTTTACATTCTCTACCTTTTTTTCCTCTCTTAATCGTAAACCGAAAGCCAAAGTTCCTAAAACGTAAAGCGGCTCAAACTGTACAGAAACGTCGATGACGTAGCTGAGAGTGTCTCATTTTTAACAAAATATACCTCAGCGATGAAGAATTCTCAATTCTGATTGGTCAGAAGGTTGTGATTAGTTTTGCATAAAATATACAAATGCAGGTTTGCTGACAAACTGCCTGAAAGAGTAAATCTATTAACTTTTTTTTTTTTTTTTTTTTAAATACTGTTATTGGTAAAAAAAAAAAAAAAGATTCAATGCTGGTAAAAAGGGGTTGGGAAGTAAAATGTAAATAAATAAATAAATGAATAAATAAATAAATAAATAAATAAAAAAAAAAAAGAAAAAGAAGAAGAAGAAGAAGAAAAAAGCAGAAGAATTATAATACATAAATAAATAAATAAATAAATAAAAAAAAATAAATAGAAAAAGAAGAAGAAGAAGAAAAAAGCAGAAGAATTATAATACATAAATAAATAAATAAATATATAAATAAATAAATAAATAAATGGGGGGATGGTGAGGGAAAAGACCCTGCAAAACACAAGGGTTAGGTAAAAACATGGCTGTGTCTGTGTGTGTGTGTGTGTGTGTGTGTGTGTGTGTGTGTGTGGGGCATGTGTGTGTGTGTGTCTTCTGCTTGGCACCATGACGCTTGACCTTTCCACCAGCAGATGTGTGCACATATTGAACTTGCAGGATCAATGTAGAAGCTAAACAGTGTGAGGGCCGTTTGAGGGAAAAGGAACCTTGACCCCAGTGAATGATGCCCAGGGCCAACATACACACACACACACACACACACACACACACACACAAAGAGAAAGAGAGAGGTTTTGTGTGTGTGTGTGTGTGTGTGTGTGTGTGTGTGTGTGTGTGTGTGTGTGTGTGTTGGCATTTGTTGCCAGTCACTTGAGTAAAACACAGAAAGTATTCATTCTCACACAGGATGTGACTGTACACATGAAGGATAAAAGTTCTATGAAAACATGAACAGTATCTGTGCATCTGTTAAGGACGTACGTAGATGTATGTAGATGTACATATGCGTGAAGCACCACTGGCGAGCAATGCTGGAAATGGGGAAAAAACCCGCTGGTATTCTCATTTCTGTTAGCAGCTTTGCTAAACAACCATAAAATCTATTAACTAGCTAACTACACTACATAATACTTTTAATAAAAAAGGCCGATTTAAGAAGGCAAACTATTGCATCATTAAAAATTCATCTCTCTAATTAGTAAAGCATTAAACATCGTTCACACTTAAACTTTTTTTTCTCACTGTTAATTTTTTATTACATTAATTTAATAATGCATTGAATTGAAGCGGCCCCTGGGTCACTAAATGCTTGTTTTTTTCCCCCCCTTTTCATTTCCCCCCCCAGAAGCATAGATATAATTTTTACATTTTCATTTCGGTAATTATCATTTCAGCAAGTGCCCTCTAAAGCATGTGAAATAGCCCTTGTGTCACGCTGCACATTTTTTCATGCATTTTATTTTAAGTGAATTTCATAGAAATCCATTAAACTCATCCGCATCCATTCTCTACATACTGTGAAAAAATCCGCGCTATTGTTAGCTAGATGAGGATTTGGAGTCTGTAGCTAGACGAGGGTTAAAGAGGAGTTCCAGGAACTGCTAGGATGGGAATGGAAATGGGGGAAAAACTGTTCTGGTGTTGAAAAAGTGTATAAAGAAAATAAATGTAGAATATATAATAAAGTCATGTTGCAAGAAGAATAAAACGGGTTTGGTTTTTATTTACAGTCATATACTGGTTCCATTAACCCTTTCTACCAGTACGCTAGTGTTAAATTGTTTTAGACGTGTGTTTTTCCCTCTGTTGGATAGCTTTACACAGAATTTTACTGGTTAATGAACAAATTTGAGTTGCTTTTCAGATGAACAAGCACTTGGAGCGACTCAGAGAGCAGAAATGGGTTTGATATCAACATTTACTTCAAGATTTGAAGATCTGAAAAATCAAATAATCGTTTTTGTTTTTTTGGAATTTGTCTATGAATATATTGCGCCTAGTAGGCTAAAAACATAAATACTTATGAACAACTACAAATTCTTAAAGTCCTGAGTGTCTACTTTCATATGAGCTTCATATTCACCACCAGTGTGGAGTGAGACATGACAAAGACATTCAATCATTAACATGGACACAAGAAAAACAGAAGGAAATTCCATTTTTTGAGGATTTCTTTTTTTTTTTTTTGGTAAATTTCACAAAATATAAACAACTCAAACTGACTGCTGAAATGTTAAGGTTGGTGTTAATGCTATTTCATACATTAAAATGAATTAAATCACACATTCATTTTTCAGATTTTACTAATTCTTTTTTCTTTTATTTTTTTCTTTTATTGATTGAATTCATACCAGAATTAATTATTTAACCCCAAATAAAGCTCACATATCCTATTACCTACTTATTACTTATCCATGACTGACAATATTATGTAACAAAAAATTGATAGAAAGTGTTTCTACACTTCATCACTCTCTATTAATTTCCTATAAAGACTTTTATTCGTAAATATATACATAATGACAACACTGTAAAATCATTCAGCTCTGATCTGGGGAGTTTTTAACGTTTTTCACAATTCCTGCTGTAAATTCTCAGGTATGTTCCTGCTGTAACTTGTGTGCGTGTGTGTGTGTGTGTGTGTGTGGTTAAAAGCCATGATTCCTCTGCAGTTGTAATATCGATTAATTGCAGAGCGTTCGCCGCCGACTCGACTTATCAACCAGAGCAAACAGAGGGGACAGAACGAGGCTAAATATTAACCCTGAGCAAGTGTGTGACGCTGGGCAAGCAGCCACATCTCATTTCACAGAAACTCTGCACACATACCAACACACACACACCCTGTATCCTCATATATACTATAAGTAATGTCTAAAATGCAAAATGGCGACTTCTAAGTACAGCCATGTGTTATTTATAAAGAAATACTTAGCTATATGCTATCAGCTAATTCTGTCCCACTGGACAGAGTTATTTTCTCTTCAGGACCGAGCGATTTACACCTCCGACTTCATTTAGCCTCATGCCTAAACGGGCTACATGCTAGATTTAGTGTTACGTTTACAGATACACAGATGAATAAGGCTAATACTCTGTTCTGTTCACCTGATTAGCATTTAGAAGCTAATGTTACTTTTTATATTTATCACACACACAATATGTACATCTAGAGCTATTTGACATTGTGGTAGGAATTTAAAGCTGCTTGCACAGCTACAGTGTACAAAGTCAAAACACGTCCACACTTAGCTTACTACTGTTCAAGCTAGCCTGCTAACTAGTGCAAAACTTTCAAGCTGTGAAGAACTAAATCAGGAACTGAATCAGCGCTGATTTATTGTAGTTCCACACAGCTGACAGGAAGTACCTTGGATTTTAAAAGAAACATATCTACTTTCTCCTCAGTATGTTAGCTTTGGTAAATTAAGGAGGTATGATGCCATAGGAAAATAGTTAATATTCTCTCTCTCTCTCTCTCTCTCTTTTTGTCAAGCTATACATCCCACTTCAAAGCTCCCAGTGTTTCCAGTGTGACTGCTTCTTCTTTCCAGACCTGCTTGAGTCATCCATATGCTCTACCCCTGGTTGGAGTCTTATGGCTTGGTGGTGCTCACTGCTGCTGTGGATAGATATGTGTGGTCAGCCCATGACCCAGGGGACTGCTGTGGATAGAACCACTTGGATAGACATCACACATGTCTATAACAAACTCAGAAACTACACTGACCTATTAGTTTCTCAGGAGCTCCTGGTTGCACAATTGCATGTGAATATAAATGTTTGGAGAAAGGACATTATTTACATTTACATTATTTACTGTCCAGTGTCACCCAAATGAGGATGAGGTTCCCTTCTCAGCCTGGTTCCTCTCAAGGTTTCTTCCTCATATCATCTCAGGGAGCTTTTCCTCACCACCATCGCCTCAGGCTTCTCATTAGGATAAATGTTAGCGATAAATCGTAACTTTAAACTTTATCATTTCTATTCTATGTTTCTAGAATTCTTTAAAGCTGCTTTGACACAATGTCCAATAGTGATACATTTGCTGTTGATTATTAACCTGTAGCTGCTCAACCTGAGTGTTTACAAAGTGCTACTGTGTCCGTTTTGATGAATCTACAGCGTTCGATTAGCTGAAGGACTGCGAATGAGAAGCAGAGAGATCGAAGCAGTGACTTGCATACTGTATGTGTGAGTTGTTTTGAGGTATTACTGCCAGGACTGTGATTGGAAAGATAACTACATTGGCTGTTTTTTTTTTTTTCTCTCAAGGGAAAAAGGCTAACTTGCTACTCCTGACACTCAGGTTCATTAAGCCCTTGTGTAAGCCTGTTATGAACAGTTAGCCTCTGCTGTTTTCTGCGCTTGGTCTAAAAGAGAGTTAATCGCTGTGGAATGCGAGGGGGGAAAAAAGGTCGAAAAGCAGCTACTCATCAAGTGTCCTGGTGAGAAGAGTGCGTAATCGCACAACTCCTACCAATCAAGCAAAGGGCAGCTAGATGGACGATGAATGCGTCATGTGATCCAGTACAAGGGCTGGATGTTCAGTGCCATGTCCTTAAGAACAGGTGAATGCTACTAAGTCTCCAGTTATTTCTGATAACATAATGTTTACTCATCCATTCAAAAACCATCTGTCTACACAAGCAGTGTATCTCCATCCAAAAAAATCCATGCTAGTTTTAGTTAAAAACTCAGAAAGAGAAGAAGTTCCTGGGTCTAAATGTAAACTCTCTTCATCCTTCAAACAGAAATAAGTCATTAATAAATCAGAAGATCTCATGACTGGAGTGGAAGAAGAGAAGAAAACGACCTTGTGTTATTACAGTAAGTGCAGGTGGTCCAGTAAAACTCTCACATGGTGATAAGATGTTATAAACTCTTATATCAAACACCTCATGAATAATATTACAAGACTATTGAGTTTAAGCACAATTTTAAACAAGTAGACCTGATTGCCAACGACGCTAATGAAGATACTTCTACTGTGACCTTGACCTTGTTTATATCAATCCTGAGATCTAATCAGTGGATGTTCTGGTAACATTGAGTCCATATAAATTCTACAACATCCAAGAATTTGTTCTTGAGTTATTGCTCTAATGAGATTCTGTAAAATGAGGAAATGGTTCAAGGGTACAAGGAAGGCATGTATCAAGACTGTTCTGGTGCCTCGGTGGTGGAATGAACTTCCCCTAGATGTCTGAACAGCTAGCTTCAGTCTAGAGTCACTAGCTGTCTTCAAACAAAATCTAAAGACCTAGACACCTAAAAACCTATCTCTTCCTGAAATACTTAAACTAGCTCTTGCTGTCGGTGCATTTCTTTCTATATTACCTCTCCAAAAGAGTTTTTAGACTGATGTTATTGGTCTGTGACCTTGTGAACCAGTATCATGATGTATTTATTGATAGAGACTTCAAAGCACTTCTATAAGTCACTCTGGAAAAGAACATCTGCCAAGTGACATAAATGTGAATGTAAATGTAATGGATAGATGGACGGATAACCAGAAAACATAATACTTCCACTACCTACAAGCAGAGGCCTACAAATATCCATAGATATGTTCACAGGGCTTCAGAAACAGCTAGCTTAAAAGTTTACATTTACATTTCTGGCATTTGCCAGATGCCCTTATACAGAGCTACGTACAAAAGTGCTTTGAAGTCTCTATTATTGAATACATTAACACTGGTTCAATAAGTCACAGACTTAGGATACCATCAGCCTGAAAATTCTGTTGGAAGAATTTTTTTTTAAAACATAAAACATACAACAATACATAAAACAAACAGGAAATATAAGAGCGAGTGTAAGTTTTTCAGGAAGAGGTAGGTCTTCATCCATCGTTTGAAGATGGCCAGTAACTCAGCTGTTCGGACATCTGGGGGAAATTCATTCCACCACTTCAGTGACAGAACAGAAGAGTCTAGATGTATATCTACCTCTTACCCCGAGAGATGGTGGGAGCAGTCGAGCAGTGCTAGTAGATCTGAGGGAGCGAGGTGGAGTGTGAGGAGTAATAAGAACTTTAAGGGAAGAGGTCCAGGTGCTGGTCCGTTCTTGGCTTTGTAGGCAAGCATCAGTGTTTTGAATCTGATTCATGCAGCTACTGGAAGCCAGTGGAAGTGCACAGCAGTGGGGTGGTGTGGGAGAACCTAGGCAGGTTGAAAACAAGTCACGCAGCTGCATTTTGGATCATTTGCAGTGGACGAATTGCATACAAAGGTAGACCTGCCAATAGAGAGCTGCAGTAGTCCAGTCTCAAAATGACCAGAGACCGAACAAGCACCCGAGCAGCCTGTGTGGATAAAAATGGCCGAATCCTTCTGAAGTTGTCGAGAAGAAAACAACATGACATTAGCAACAATGTTCTCTGCTTTGGTTCTGCGAGCCGACCAAATGCTGGGGCAGAAGTCAATATAAATATCTGGCTATAAACGTGGACTTAATGGGAGGTCGCTGAACCCATAAAGTAAAAATCTTTGTCTCTCTCTTATTCTCTCTCTTGCCTGCTGTGACTCATGTGATTGTTGTTTAGCAGGATGCTGGTAAATGAGGCATGACCCCCTGATGCTGTGATTCTCTGCATTACGGTAGCAGGGGCTATTCAGGGTACAGGGTCAGTCATGCAGAGGGTCTGCTAGGACAACATGACTCACTCACTCACGCACACATCTACTGAAAAAGGCAACACACAATACCATATGGCCAGTAATTCTGGAGGTGAGTTGAGTCGGATATAACAAGGTCTTAGCAGTGCTATGGCTTTTATGTGCCACATCTGAGTTTAGCAGCATTTGACGCTTTCCATCATTTCAGAGTTGGAGAAGTGCTTACACCTCAAGTATTATTTGTGCTGCAACTCGAGGGTTGTGTTCTGAAGTCGTCATTAACTGAGTCGATATAATATCACTGATTATAAGAAGAACAAAGGAAAGAGCTAGCCTGGTGCGTCCTTTGTCTGGAATATAAAACAGATTGTTAGTTAAGCTGCTGTTATTAACAGGCCACATAATGGACCTAGAGTTTGCTCGGCATTCTTTGCTTTTTTTTTTTTTTTTTTTACTTTATTTTAAAATCCATTTTCCATCAGTATGTTCATCTAAGAATAACAATGCACAGGAATTACAAATTCTTACCAAGATTTTCCACCACTCCTAATTCATGCTCTCTTTAATAAAACCACAGGTGGTAAACAAGCACCAAAAAACAGTGCTCGAAGTCAGCTGAGAGGTCAGGATCATATAATAGCCTTAGTGATGACCACAGGACCGTAGAAGAATGAGTGGGATGCTGGTGTGTAACAAAAGAGATTTTTACTACGGAGTCTCTGAAGATCCCTGATACATTTTTTGGTCTGTCAAAAATAAAGGTACAGAGAATGTTTTTCTCTTTCAGCGTGTTCATCATCATGTGATCTTGACCCTTGAGCTGACAAGAGAGGGGAGGGGGAGTGGAAATCGTAGCTCTCCAGACCTGACATTGTCCCACTGCCTCCTCAGTTTTGCTTCAAATAGATTATCTCAAGGACCATTACCCCTATTTTTCTGGGGGTCGTCTGTCCCGTTCAATGGGGCCCTTGTTTGGCATCCTTCGTCGCTTCCCGTGAGAAATCGGGGTGAAGCGTGAATATTTGGAGAGGCGGGGCTGTGTCCTGCCTCTGATGCTCTTCATAAGAGTCTCACAGTGTTGCAAGAGAGCAGCACCAGTTGACTAGGGCACAAAGAGACACAGTAACAAAGCAGCATTAGGGCCACACATCGCAGAAGCAAAGCGCTGAGGAGGCCTGGAGGCTGAGCGCTATTCACCACTCTAGCCATTAGTGTCTATGCGTAGGGATTTATAATAATGCTCTCCATAAGCTGCTGCTGCTCAACATAGGCTTCCCACTGCTGCGGTAGGTGAAATAAAGCATACAGGAGTCCATTACACACCAAGCAATGGTGAGACTCTTGATTTAAAACCTTACTGAACACGGTTTACTCCAGGAGCATAGAGTAAGACTTGGATCTCTACGATAGGAGGAATAAAGATAATACAGGCAAACTGTGTGTTCCAAAGGATCTAGCAAATGACTTGCTGATCGATACAGACCCATCTGCTGAAAGACTGCAGTTTACTCAAGGATGATTCATTTCACTTTCATTCCAAGCCTCTTACAAACCAGAAATAACACAAAGCAAGCAGTCGAGGGGAAAGAGTCAAACCCAACAGCTGTATTCTGGCAATCCTGGATTTTAAATTTCTGAGCACTTTCTCTTAAGATCTTTTAAGTAACAATAATTTTGTTTAGATGCATATGTATTTTCACATTTTCAGTCTACACAGAATACCACACAAGGGGATGTGGAGGCTCAGTCACATCAGAAGGTTGTGAGTTTGAATCCCTGGTCCATCAAGCTGCCACTGCTGACCCTGCCAAATTCCAGAAATGTAAAACCAAAAACAACCACTAGAAATGACCACAAAAAAACTAATCAAAAATGATGACAACAACCCACAAATGAACATCAAACATGACCTCCAAAAATGACCACTAGAAAACAAGCACAGGAAAACAACCCTCAGAAATGATCCAACCCCTGGTAAATAAATGACCACTGAATACAACCAACAAAAACTACCACCGAAAAACAACCTCTGACCATTACCACCAAAACTAAAATGACCATTAAATCCAACCACTAACAAATCCACCAAACACATTCTTTGAGAATGACCACCAAACTGAGCACAAAAATGTAAAACAGACCACTGAACAGAACCGCTAAAAACAATCACCAACAACTCACCAAATGACGATCGAAAACAACCTCCAAAAACAACCAACAAACCAAAGCACCCAAAATGACCACCAAAAACAAGCACCGAAATTGACCTTCAAAAATAACTAACGTAAACGACCATCGACAACAAAAATAAAATCTAAAAATGACCAATGAGTACAACCTCTAAAAATGATCAACAAACACAATCACTGAAAAAAA
This sequence comes from Hemibagrus guttatus, assembly GCA_033459395.1. Taxonomy (NCBI): domain Eukaryota; kingdom Metazoa; phylum Chordata; class Actinopteri; order Siluriformes; family Bagridae; genus Hemibagrus; species Hemibagrus guttatus. The sequence continues at coordinate 3,851,199 of JAUCMX010000006.1, read as the reverse complement.
AATTAAATAAAAACCACGACCAAAAAAAAAATTTGAAAATGACCACCAAAAGCATCACAATAAAACGACTAAAAAAACACCAGCAACTTTAAAAATTACCACAAAATCAACCTCCAAAAACGCATTTTGGCTAAACAGCAAAACTCCCCAACACATCATGTGTGAAATCGTCCAGCAATGCAGCTCGGCCACTGCGGCGCATCAGCCACCACAAGCCACTGCTGCCTCGTTTTTACATGCTGCCATTCCTTTTGTCCTAAATAAATAAATAATCCTATTTCAGTCTTTTAAAAATACTTCACGATTTTGCAAATCACAGAAATTAACAAAAATTACACTTTACAATATGAGGAGGAGCTTGCAAATTTTTTCAAATTATTGCTGATTTTCTGATATGAGTGACCATACAAAGTTGTTAAAAATAAATAAATAAATAAATAAATAAATAAACAAACAAATAAATAAATAAATAAAAAAACCTCGCAGATTAAAAAAAAAAAAAAAATCCTGCATTTTTGTCCATAAGAATGACAATTGTTATAATGTATGGATGTACTTAGAATTTTGTTCTTTTATATAACAACTAAGTTTTACAAGCTGTTTATTAAACTATGACCTAATTTAAAAAAAAATCTGTTCATAATTTTAAAGCTGTTATATATATATATATATATATATATATATATATATATATATATATATTTTTTTTTTTTTTTTTTTTTTTTCATCATTTTTTAAAAATAATTTATTTAAATCATTTTTTATCTGTTTTAGCTGTTTCTTTTTCTTTTTCTTTCTTTTTTAAATATATAGTTTGTTAGCCATTTTATCTGTCCTAATTTTCTTACACTCATTCACGTAGATATGACTATGCAGCCAATTTAATTTCCTGATCAAAAATTTACCCAAACTCAGGAGAAAATGTAGAAATTTATTCTGAATGAACAAGATAACAGACTTCTTGTGTAAATGACTCGGAGAAGCAAAGGAATCTGTTCATCTGCAGCTTGATAAATGATAAATGACACAGTTTACCCAGCTGATGGTTTCCCTAGAAGAGGGTATGTGAGTGTCATATGTTGTTTGCTTAGCATTCCTTAAACAACACGTGCTACATGCCACGGCTTGCAGGATTCTGCCAGGAGTCGGGTTTGTCCCGAAGGTCACGATGTGTAGAAAACCGTATGACAAACTGGAAGAAGATTGCAGAGCCTCTCGTCCTACTTCAGAGGCCATCAGTGATACGAGACTGCATTCATTCTACTTCCTGTCTGGCATGTGACAGAATGAGGCTGAATGCAATCCCAAGACCCGAACCTGGGCCGCGGCCCAACACACGAGCGAGCGCTGGCATTTCGTTAATGCCATGACGCACAACCCTTGCTGTTCGCTAATGACACCATTCAAAGAGAAGGAAGAGTGGCGCTGACCTGCGCTTATATTTCTAACACAGAGATAGGCTTCGATCCTGTTCTGACATGACCTCATCATGACAGGACGTCGATCCCGGAGACGCTACACTGCTACGAACATGCGTGTTGTGTTTGTATAGCAGGGAAAAGAGGAAATTTCCTGCACCGCCGTCACCGCATCGAATCGACTCGGGAGTTCCCCAGGCGCCGGGCTCGGCACAGACTCACCTCTTTAAAGATGCTAATGGAAGCAGAGTAGGAGCCTGATTAGAGGGACACGTCGTCCTCGGAGAGCAGAGACACCGCTTCCCCATCATTTCACTCGGAGCGCTCAAAGGGAAAAAACAAGCAAGGAACAGAGGGGCCTGATAGCGAGTGCAGCACAGAAGCAAATTAAATTAAGCCCCCTTTAATAAAAGAGGAAGTTAGCTTAACACTTTAATCCCAACCACACCATCAAAGGCAGCGGTAAGAATATAAAAGCGAAATGAAAACACACGATTCCTGCAGTTACCAATTTCTCACAGAGCCAAGAAGCACGGCGGTTACTGAAAAAAAGAAAAGTGAGAGAGGGGAAAAAGTACAAAAATGAGGGAAGTGAAAAACTGAGAACTGTATGGAGAGAAAAGAGGAAATGAACAATATGTTTTTTTATTAAGGAAGAGAAAGAAAGAAAGAAAGAAAGAAAGAAAGAAAGGAGAAGCAACTCAAGAAGAAAGGATCAAAGAAAGAATATTAGTGTTTCATTAAAAAAAAACCTTTTGAATAAGAAAGGAAGGAAGGAAGGAAAAGGGAAAGAAAGAAAGAAAAAAAGAAAAAAAAAAAGAAAAAAAGAAAGAAAGAAAGAAAGAAAGAAAGAAAGAAAGGAGAAGCAACTCAAGAAGAAAGGATCAAAGAAAGAATATTAGTGTCTCGTTAAAAAAACCCTTCTGAATAAGAAAGGAAGGAAGGAAGGAAGGAAGGAAAGATGGGGGGGGAAAAAAGGGAAAAAAAGAAAGAAAGAAAGAAAGAAAGAAAAGAAAAAAAAAAGGAAAAAAAAGAAAAGGGAAAAAAAAGAAAAAAGGAAAAGGAAAAGGAAAAGGAAAAAGGGAAAAAAGAAGAAAGGAGAAGCAACTCAAGAAGAAAGGATCAAAGAAAGAATATTGTGCTGTTAAAAAAACCCCTTTTGAATAAAAAAAAAAGGAAGGAAGGAAGGAAGGAAAGATGGAAGGGAGAAAGAAAGAAAGAAAGAAAGAAAGAAAGAAAGAAAGAAAGAAAGAAAGAAAGAAAAAAAAAAGAAAGAAAGAAAGAAAGAAAGGAAAAAGCAACTTAAGAAGAAAGGATCAAAGAAAGAATATTAGTGTTTGTAAAAAAAAAAAATTCTGAATAAAAAGGAAGGAAGGAAGGAAGGAAGGAAGGAAGGAAGGAAGGAAAGAAAGAAAGAAAAAAAGAAAGAAAGAAAGAAAGAAAGAAAGAAAGGGAAAAGGGAAAGAAAGAAAGAAAAAGAAAGGGAAAAAAGGATAAAAGAAAAGGGGAATTTTATTTTCCTTAAAAACTTTTTT
>JAUCMX010000006.1:3827853-3847746 GCA_033459395.1 Hemibagrus guttatus | reverse complement strand
GTGTGTGTGTGTGTGTGTGTGTGTGTGTGGGAGGAGAGAAACCCAGAGTGACGCTGACCCGTAATGAATTTAAATGAACGTATTCATGGAGTCAGGCAAGATGAAGGGAACCCCTCCAGTGACTCGTGGCCTCTCTAACCGCTCCACCAGCAGGGTCGTGAGACCGGCGCACAACAAAAAATCCCGTTAGGCGTTTAATTAAATGACCGGCAAGAGATATAGATTATGACCTGAGCAGTCAAACCTGAGCCTCTGATCCATTACAGCGTGACAGAAACAGAGCGAGAGGCCATGCAGCACTGGAACGCTGAGGCAGGATTTTCCCAGAGTGCTTTTTTTATTTATCAGCTAAACAAGAGGAGGAAATGCGCTCGGTTCACGGTCAGAGAAGCAGCACCCCGAGCAATTAAATAACACACCCTGGTGGGCAGGATATTGGAGTAAGGATAGCTGAAAAGGAATCTAAATAAAGCTGCATTTTTTATTAAAAAAAGGAAATGAATCCAGGCACATGGCTCCACAAGGATGGCCACAGATTTCATGTGCCCTGTTGGAGTCAGAATATTTAATGCTTTTTTATTTGTTTGTTTGTTTGTTTATTCGTTTATTTACTTTATTTATTTATTAATCAGTCCATCCAGGATTTCAAAATTTCACAATTGCAGAAATTGAACACAAAAAAAACCCAAATGATTTCCCCATTCCCGATTTTCCGACAGATTCGTGACGTCATCATAACACGCAATCAGCCAAATCCCTCTTCCATTCACGTGGGTGGATCATGAGTAGAGCTCTCACAGAACATCATTACAGATGTGTCTTCAGTGGGAGGGGTTTAAAAGAAGAATCCTAGGCTTGCGATTTCACCAATTTAAAATATTTTCTTTAAAAAAAAAAAATTGCATTAATAATTTGAAAAAAAAATAAATAAATATAAAACAAGCAAAAATCAAGCATTTTTTGGCACAACAAACTCCCAATTTTTTTTAGCATATATACATAAACCACACAAAAAGAGAGAGAGAGAGAGAGAGAGAGAGAGAGAGAGAGATTTTTTTAGTTATTTTTTTAAAACTAAAATTACGTAATTAATTTCACAGTACTGAGTCCCAATTCTTTCTTTCTTTCTTTCTTTCATTTATTTATTTGTTTATTATTTATCTAATTTGTAACTTTTATTATTTCTATTTTTTTTTATAAATGATATCTTATAAATTATATTATTTCTATACATTTATTTATCTATTTTATAATTTATCTGTTTAATTAATTTTTTTTTTCTCTCTGAAATCTTGATTATCTCCTTCATTCATTCATTCATTCATTTATCTCTCCTTCTCAGTGCTGTAGAATTCTGGATTCTGATTGGTCAGTTGATTTATTCTGTAGAACAGCAGCTTTATATTAACACACTTTTCTAATATTTCTGTCATAAACACCCAAGAAGAGGAACAAAACACTCAGGGTCATGATGTTTGAGGAAAATAACAAATTCAAGAGTATCTCTGCTTTTTTACGCCGCCTCGTCCTTGACTTACCAGATAGAAATGCTGAAAACACTGAGAGAGTAAACATTTCCACCACTAATGAGGCTGATCATGTTGTTATATACAGCCCTCAGGATCTGCCTGGGAATATATGACTTTTAATTCTTAAACAAACTACTGTTTCATAGGATGAACCAGAAATTGGTTCCCGTTTTACCAGAACTGGAACGGGACTTCCAGTCTGCCGGAGGAATGGAGATCGACTTATGGGACGTTTTCAATCAGTGTAAAGAAATGAATGATGTTCAGGTTGTGAGTCTGATATAAAATGAGTCAGGACTCCGTTGGCTTTCAGTGTGTTTTCCCCTCTGTTGGATAACTGTACACAGAATATTACTGATTGAAGATCAAATTTGAGCTGCTTTTTAGCTGAACAAACACTTGGAGCATCTCAGAGAGCAGAAATGGGTTTGATATCAACATTTACTGTGAGAAACATTTGTGTGGGGAAAAAAAAAGAATAATTTTTGATTCCCTGCTCTGCAATAAATAAAGTCAAAATCATGTTCAGTCCTGGATCTTTTCTAACTTCTAGAAGTATGTGATCGCTTAGTGGTTAAGGCGTTTGGGGTACTGGTCAGAAGGTTGTGAGTTCGAATCCCAGGATCACCAAGCTGCCACTGCTGTGCCCCTGAGCAAGGCCCTTAATCCTCAATTGCTCAGTTAAAAATGTAAGTTGCTGTGGATAAGGGTATCCATGTGTTTTTATTCCTTCGAGCTCTGCGAACATCCAGTAACAGAGATCCGGGTCTCGTCTCGTCTGCCCTCGTCCCTCTCTTTAATCGCTGCACATCCACCTGAACATTCAGTGTCCATTCAGGTGGAGTATTTATCACACCCCATTCATTCCTCACTTCCTGTTTACTCAGAGTAATGAGGAAAAGAAGAAATGAGAGGGGAAGAAGTGCATCCCAGAAAAAAAAGATTACAGAATGAATAAATAAATAAGTAAATAAATAAATAGATAAATAAACAAATAAATAAATAAATAAATAAGAAAGAAAGAGGCAATGAAGTCGAATTAAATGAAAAGGTCTGAGAGAAATAGGAAATGGGTCTGACGCCTAAAAAACAGGCAGGAGGACGTGCTTTTAAAAGGCTTTAATAAAAGGATGTATTTGCTTTCCGCCGAGCGACGGCTGACTCGAGAGGTGTTCAATTTTCCGCATTAAAAAAGAGGACAAGTGTCATACAGAACAATTCTGTTCATTTGCAGGAAAAGGGAGCTAGATGATATGAAAAGGATCTGGAGTGGATGAGTTGGAGTGAATGTACCCTCTCTCTCTCTCTCTCGGGTTCTTCTATCTCTCTCTAACTCCCTCTCGCTTTCTCTCTCGCTCACTCTCTTTTTCTCTTTCTCTCTCTGTCACTCTCTCTCTCTCTCTCGATCTGTCTAACTGTCTCTCTCGCTTTCTATTTCTCTCTCTCTCGCTCTCTCACTCCCTGTCCTTCTCCATCTCTCTCTCTCTCTTTCTCTCTCTATCCCTTTGTGCCTCTGTATCTCTCTCTGCCCTTCTCTACCTGTCTCTCTCTCTCTCCTTCTCCATCTCTCTTAATTTGATCAAGGCCAACCTGCACAGATATTCCTGCATTATAAAGAGTGATGTTAGTGCAAGAAGAGATGTGGAGAGGTGCAGAGAGGTGAGTGGCTTGACCTCCTCTCGTTCACCGGCTTGAATGCTGTCGCGTCTTTCTAATAATAGCATTATTCTCTGAACGCTTTAGCAATGGCATGTTTACATTACAAAGCAAACTGCGACAGGAAAGGAAACACAGCTGGTTTCTTCTGGCCGTGTCAGTCGAATTGATTTTTTCTTGACTAGCACTGAGATAACAAGCTGAGACAAGACAGTATGCTAAATAAAACACGATCGTACTTTCATGCCATGTAATCTGACATTCACGCTAGTGAGCGCAAAGCTGCTAGCCTGTCTTGTAGATTGTCACTTGTGGGTGTGGCCTGTCTAGCTTCCAGATAATAAACAGTATATGTACAGTTTCTATAGCTGACAATCAATAAACAAAATTAAATTTGACAAGAAACAGTGTGAAAAAGTTCTAGTTAGATTTACATGCTAGTTTTTTTTACTAGCTTTGCTGACAGTTTAGCAAAGCAAGCTAACTGCATTAGCTACATACACTCAGCAGGATATCTCTGCCTAATCTGAAGAAGGCAGGATACAAGGATGAAAACTTTTGAACCCATGTGGTTGTTATTTTTGTTTGTTTGTTTATCAAAGCTATCGCAATCTCGAGACCTAATCTGAAGAAGGCAGAATACAAGGATGCAAACTTTTAAACCAATGTGGTTTTAATGATTTATTTTGTTTGTTTGTTTGTTTGTTTGTCTGTCAGGGAAATGTCATCTAAGGATGTAATCTGGAGAAGACATAATACAAGGATACAAACTTTTGAACTAATTTTGTTTTTATTATTTGTTCGTCCGTCTGGCTGGCTGTTTGTTTGTATGTTTGTTTGTTTGATTGATTGTTTGTTTGTTTGTCTGTTTGTCTTTTTGTTAGGGCAACCTCAGGCTCGAGACGTAATCTAAAGAAGGCATAATACAAGGATGCAAACTTTTGAACTAATGCTATTTTTATAATTTTGCTTGTCTGTCTTTTTATTTTTGCTTGCTTGTTTGTTTCTCAGGGCCATTTCAGTCTGGAGACCTACACTGAAGAAGGCAGAATACAAGGATGCAAGCTAGTTTTCTTTTGTGTTGTTTTTTTTTAAATTATTTTGATCATATTATTTGTTTGTTTGTTTGCGTGTTTATTTGTTGGTTTGTTTGTTTGCTCATTTGTTTGTTTGTTTGTCAGGGCCATGTCTATCTTAAGATGTAGTCTGAAGGAGGCAAAGGATGTGAACTTTTCAACTGGTGTTGATTTTTATTAATTTTATTATTTGTTTAGTTGTTTTTTTTTCAGTGTGAATGTAGTGCTAAGGTGTAGCCTTCGGAGCAGTTCCACTGTAAATTATGAGCTAGTAACTGAGAGAAAATTACACCGTATTACACAAGCTCTCAACCCTGATGTGCACATTTTAGTGTTTTTCTCCTCTCACACACCCTCTTCACACGAAGGGTCGGATATTTGCTGAGTAGAGTGTAAAAGAGTAGGAAAGCCTCTCAAATTTGCAGAACCCAGGGTTATCCACAACTAGAATAGGGAACATGAATGTGATGAACAAAACTAAAGGATTTGGTTAAATATGGATGGACATAATGAAGACTTTCTTGTCCTTTTACAGATTTGTATTAATATTTACTACAACACATAAATAATCATTTGGAATGGATGAAAAATATTTCAAGGCTGTTCTGTATTGGGGTTTTTTCTATGCAGCTGTGTAACGTCTAGACGTCTGTGAGTTAAATAAACACTCAGAGATACAGGGAGAGTCAGGAGAGACACAGTTATCTATTGAATCAACTCTTTCTTTGTACATTTCACCATAAAGCTAAGCACAGAGTGTAGAAAAGAAGGGGAAAAGGAAAAGAAGAAACTAAAAAAATGTTCATATCTACGTTACATGCCCTGCTGTGACACTACAGGTCTAAGAACTCCGGCTCTGAAAGCATTCTTCACAGCAGCAGGGTTCCTACTGACTCCTGGGTAATCACAGAGTTAGATGATGAGTAGAAGAAGGGAAGGGGAAAGAAACGGGCCAGGACTTACAAAGAACCCTAAAATAACCATGAGTCTGCTAATCTGGGATTCAGAGTGTGTGATGTTGGGCCACAATGGGCCACCAGAACATCATCAATGCACTGGGGCATCAATTTAACATCTGAATCTGTACTAGAGAGACGAAGAGCAATCTTTTACAAAAGATATTCCATACATATTCCATTAGTTGGTGTTTTAATGATGATGATGATGGTGGTGGTGGTGGTGATGGTGGTGGTGAAAGTAGTAGTGATGGTGTTGGTGGTGGTGATGAGTATGATAAAGATGGTGGTGATGGTGATGATGAAGATTGTGGTGATGGTGTTGATAATGGTGGTTGTGGTGGTGGTGGTGATGATGGTTGTGGTGGTGATTATGATGATGATGTTAATGATAGTAGTGATGATGATGGCAGTGATGATGGTAATGATGATAATGGTGGTGGTGGTGGTGAAAGTGGTAGTGATGGTGTTGGTGGTGGTGATGAGTATGATGATGATGATGATGATGATGATGATGTTGATGTTGATGGTGGTGGTGGTGATGATGGTCATGATGATGATGATGATGTTAGTGGTAGTAATGATGGTGGTTGTGGTGGTGATGAAGATTGTGGTGATGGTGTTGATAATGATGGTGGTTGTGGTGGTGGTGGTGATGAAGATTGTGGTGATGGTGTTGATAATGATGGTGGTTGTGGTGGTGGTGGTGATGATGGTTGTGGTGGTGATTATGATGATGATGGTAATGATAGTAGTGATGATGATGGCAGTGATGATGGTAATGATGATAATGGTGGTGGTGGTGGTGAAAGTGGTAGTGATGGTATTGGTGGTGGTGATGAGTATGATGATGATGATGATGATGATGATGATGTTGATGTTGATGGTGGTGGTGGTGATGATGGTCATGATGATGATGATGATGTTAGTGGTAGTAATGATGGTGGTTGTGGTGGTGATGAAGATTGTGGTGATGGTGTTGATAATGATGGTGGTGATGATGATGATGATGATGATGGTGGTGGTGGTGGTTGTGGTGATGATGATGGTGATGATGATGGCTGTGGTGGTGATTATGATTATGATGATGATAGTAATGATAGTAGTGATGATGATGATGATGATGGCAGCGATGATGGTAATGATGATGATGATGTGGTGATGATAATGGCAGTGATTATGATGGTGGACATGATGATGATAATGAAGTGTGTGGTCACTGTAACACATCACTCCAAACACTTCATTGTTCAGTGTGGATGAGATGTGCTGAGGTAAGTGTGAAGGTCATAGCATAGAATTGCCATCATCATCACACCATTCATTAAGCTCTTGTGTTCTGTGGATGGAGGTGTGGTCATCCTGGAAGAGGCCACGCCCATCATGATAGAAGTCTCCTATGTAGATGTAAGAGTTTATACTTTTCAACTTTAACTTGGGTGAAAACTTCAAATCAACATTTACCTGAGGTGAGCAAGTAATTACACTTTTTTGGTATTTTTACCAAATTTTATTAAGTGTTTATTTAAGTCATGATGCTACATAGCATCTCTATTTAGTCTCAAGTGGCACCAAAAATAAATAAAAATTCAGTAAGATCCGTTTTTCCTGAACACCATGAAATGCAAATCTGCAATAATAAGGAAATTGATGTGTAGCTGAAATAAAATGGATCAAATATAAAACCTGACAGTGTATAATGCTTTCGGCTGCTCCCTGTTCGGGGTCGCCACAGCGGACCAACTGGTCCGCACAACAACTTGGCAAATGTTTTACGCCAGATGCCCTTCCTGACACAACCCTCCCATTTTTCCGGGCTTGGGACCGGCACTGCATCCAGTGGCTGAGGTCGAGGCATTGGCTGGGAATCGAACCGGGCCTTCCGCATGATAGGCAAGAAACCTACCACTGAGCCATCAATGCCCCTATGCTTCAATGTATAATATACAGTAGTATAATATATAGTTCCCTCAACTGCGTTAAACCTAGCAGATGAAGAACAATCTCTGTCTTTGTTTTGGCTCCAAACACCACCTTTTTATTGAAAAGCGTTTTTACTCCTAAGCAGTGCCTGGTGAAGCGGGCGATCGAGCCACGGCCAGTTACGGACGCTTGTATTCCTGCTGCAGAGGTGAACGGCGAGCAGTGAAGTTCGCTTTAATTGGCCCGAGCCCTGAGGCAGAGGCTGAAACGGAGACTGAACGCTGTTTAAGCCCAGTGCAGCCCCCCAAAAAAACATATTCATGGCTTCGGTAAGAACAAAAGCACGTCCACGTCTCCTGAGCGCAGAAGAATGGCACTTCAGCTAAAAGGCGAGGTCAACTGCCGAAGACCTGCCATTCATCAAACACTTCAGCTGGAACTCACAGCCGAGACTGACAGCGCAGCCGAAAACACACACATACACACCGAAATGGTTTTTCATCCATATTCCAAATGTTTTTTTTATTTCATTCTTATATATTTCATTAAATACAGTACTGCATGAGTCAAAGTGTAGATTTTCACATAAACTTTAATGTTAAAAGGCATCATGTGCTCTATAAATAGAGGGAAATTCCCTTTGAGATTTATCACGGAACTAGTCGATGTATAAACTTTACTTCCTGTGTGTCAGAAACAAATTAGTGCAAACAAATGAGAAAATCTGACTTAAAAAAAAAGCTCCAGGATTTTGTGACTTTGTGATCGCATAAAAAAAAAAAAAAAAATTTATTAAAATTTAAAATGTTAAAAATTACGAAAAAGCATGCAAACATTTCAAAATGTTTCCAAGTACTGAAGATTTTCTATAGATTTAGGCTGAGACACATCCTGATCCTGTGATGTCGTCACACACACTATCGCTCCTTCCTTTTACAGGGTGCAATTACTTTTGTCCTAACTGAACGAATATTCCAGTTTCATGGAAAGTGTGAAAAGGAATGTTGACCATTTTCTTGTGTGTTTTCATTCCAAAGAGTCTCAATACAAGCAAGATTTCTTTTCATCTGATATACAGCATACAAACACATACAACGTTCATATAAATAATCGGTTACAGAACCCACAATGCCATGTTTCTTTCTTCTGACTCGCCTTCCTCATCCCATCAGCTGCTCCGGTTTGACTGACGTCCTTTCTGTAATTTGTTCCGGACATCACGAGTCAAAGCGGACAAAAAGAAAAGGTGCAGGAAGTCTTTTTTTCCTTCTTTTCCTTCAGGGCTTGGACTTCTACTTTTCTATTTTCAACTACCTTTAAGTGGAGGGAACAGTGAATTGAGAAAGCTTTCGGCAGGCTGTGAGAGCAAACGCTGACAGAAGGGACAAAGGCTTGTCCTCCGTCACCCCCCTTTATTTGACTGGCCTGCTTGAATGTATGTGCCAGAACTTTTAACAGCACGATATTTCTGTCGGCGAGCCACGTCCTGGGATTGTGCGCACATAAAACAAGTTAATTCCTTCCTTAATTAAGCCGACGGTTTAAAGTGAAAATGAGGTTTTTGTGTTCCTTACATGCATATCAACATTTTGCACCGAGATACAGAGAAAGCCAGAGAGTTTGTGAAAGACGACGAGAGAGCAGCCAAGGAGAGAGAGAGAGCGAGCAAGCAAGAGAGAGAGAGAGAGAGAGAGAGGTAAGTAAGACAGGCTCTGGCGTGTTTCCTCAGCCGTATTGTTTTGCCTGTCCGTAATGAGAAGCTTGCTACGGTGTTGTGATGTAAATGAGGCCGGCCCCTCAGCCAACACCATCCTTAATTGTCTGCTTTGATCTATGGCTAATTCTGCTAATTAGGGCCCCGATCTCAACGTTGAACATTTTTGCTTTGACTCCACTGAATAAAAAAATCCCTCCTTAAAACCTCCTGCTCAACCTCTGTGGGTGGAATTCAGCTACTCAGACTGGTCTATAAATCCCATTAGCAATGTGGTGTTTCTCAGGAAGAAAACGAAACAGTCGACGTTTTCCATCATCATCCTTCTTAAAGAGTCAACCGGTCCCAATAGAGTCGAGCAAATTAGCCAGTAACGTTACACCCTTCAGCCAACATATTCATTCATTTATTTTAGGTAACTGCTTTATTATGCTCTGGGGGCTGATGGATCCTGAGGTAGACACGGAACCCTGACTAGCGCACCAATTCCTCACAAAATATCATTCACACACTTCTTTTGACTTAGGGGTGATTTAGAATAGCCAATCTATTACCACTAATCACATACAGTATTTTGTGGGAGGCAGAAGGAAACTGGAGAAACAAAAATTCATTTATATAGCACTTTTAACAATGCAAATTGTCTCAAAGCAGATTTGGAGAAATATATTAACATAGAAAATATTATAAAGTTCAAAGTTAAGTTACTATTTATCCCTAATGAGAAGCCTGAGGCGAAGGTGGTGAGGAAAAACTGATGATATGAGGAAAAAACCTTGAGAGGAACCAGACTCAGAAGGGAACCTCATCCTCATTTGGGTGACACTGGACAGTAAATAATGTAACTGTTGATAAATTCCTTTCTACAAAGAATTGTGCAACCAAAAGCTCTTGAGAATTATCACTATCATTATCGACTTAGCACTAGAGTCAACGGAAAAGAAACCTACATGGACACAGAAAATGTGAAGATTTGTCTGTATTAACACTACCTACAGCACCAATTAGCATACGCACATTGATAAGCCCCAAAGTCATCCACAAATTACTGTGGTTATTAACAGCACTTCTGTTTTACAAAACTCACATCAAGCTGAAACAGACTAAAAGTCAAATAAATGATAGTGCCATTCCAGTGCCTCAGCTGCCAAAGACACATTCTAACTCTTGCCTTTTTAAAAAAAAATTTTTATAGGGTGCCATTACTTTTGTTCGCATTAAATACCAAGTCTTATATGTCTTCATTTATAGATTTTGTAATAAACTGCTTTGTTTCAGGTTATAAGAAAATCAGACTAAAATATAAACGAAATTGTTGTGTAATTAAAATAAATAAATATACATAATAATCTCAATCCGTATCTAAAATTGTTTAAATTATCATTAGTCACATTAGTGAGTTAAGTAAATAATGTCAGAAGCTCAGTCAAAAACTCACATTTCTTAAGTTCTTAATTCTCCTCCGAAAGATTTAGTTATAAACATATTTGGACCCATCTGACCGCACCCTCCAAACTTGACTGACAGATTGATTTTTGCTTAATATGGACCACAATATGTGTATTGTATTGTACTGACACCACATGCTTATCTAACATGTTTTGGTACGTTTTTGCAGGAACCTGATGCTGGCTTTTCTTTAGCATTAGCATTAGCATTTGGACATTAGCACTCTATTGAACAGCTGAGTCACAACAAACACCTCCCTGTCTGCCACACAATGTAGGCAAACTACTACTGAAATCTGTACTGCATCTATACACATTTACCTGGCACACACGCAGCACACACACACGCTTTTTTAATCTCCGTACATCAGCGCCTGCATGCATAGACACCTGTGCGTAGCTGACAGGTTATTTTCAGACTCGACAGGCAGTAATTTACTCTGCCAGCATGTTCAAGACAAAAACATGTGTTTTCCAACTACCGGAGATCGGACTCAGTTAGACAACCATGTCTGGAAAAAACTACAAGATTCGGAGAGACAGATAGAGATAGAGAGCGAAATTCTGTTACTAATATTAGCTGTCAGGGCTAGTCAAACCTGAAATCAGCAACATGCAGAAATACCAACGAAGACAAACATGAAGCTCTTTTTCTGCCTGGGATACTGATCTGCTGTGTAGACTGAGGAAACATTGTTCTTCCAAAGCAGACAGTTTGCCAAGTCTGAAAGCATGTAACTCTCTCGTTCTTTCCTTCCCAGCACTTTAGCCATTACTACTACTCACCTGTGGGTCTGAGTAGGCAATTTGACTCACCTCTGTTTTCACACCAGCAGGTTTTAAGATAAAACTGAAAAGGCCTCACATTAGAACTTGGAGAATGGTAAATGTTCACATCATTGAAATTAAAGGGTCTGTGGTGACGGCACCTGCCTGCAAAGGTTCCAATTTTTCTGATCTACCTATTAGCATGCTTTTAGATGGTAGAAGCAAACCTGAGAATCCTTCACAGACTTAGAAAGAAGAATAAGCGTTTATTAGCTCCACATATTACATTACAGCACAGTGAAGCACAGGGTCAGCCATGGTACAGTGCCCCTGGGGAAAAGAGGGTTAAGGGCCTTGCTCAAGGGCCCCAACAGTGGCAGCTTGATGGGAACATGCCATATGCAGAAACCAAAGATCTTTGGCTTTCCTAAACTCCCAGAAGCTAGAAAGAGTTCAGCAATTAAGTAACTGAAAACTGGCTTACATTCATGAAGCTTACCTAGTTGTCTATCCTAGGAGTCTGCAGTGATTTATAGACTTAAATAAAAGTCTAAATGCTTATCTACATTGTGCAGCATTTGGCAGATGTCCCTATCCAGAGTGACTTACATTTATCCCATTTATACAACTGAGCAGCTGAGGGTTAAGAGCCTTGCACCCAGTCCAGCATCTTAACTACTGAGCTACCATTTCCAGGCTTATCCAATGGTCTGGAAGCACTACTAGGGGTCTACAGCTTTATTGGTGGTCTATATGCTTACTCAGAGTTCTACAGGCATAGCTAGGGTTCTTTAGGCTTACATTGTGATTAGGTTTAAGTTCTCTGAACTTAAACACTTGCATTTCATGTTCCATAATAGGCCATAGGCTTGCCTAGTGGTCGGTAGGCATGTCTAGTGGTCTGCAGGCTTGTCTTGTGGAATGTAGCCTTTTCCAAGTGGTCTGTAGCCTTGCCAAGTGGTGTGTAGGTTTGCCAAGTGGTCTGTAGGCAAGTATAGTGCTCTGTAGGCTTGTCAAGTGGATTGTAGGCTTGCCTTGTGGAATGTAGGCTTGCCAAGTGGTCTATATGTTTGCCTATTGGTCTGATGGCATATCTAGTCTTCTACAGGCTTTCCAAACGCTCTATAGTCTTGCCAAGTGGTCTGTATGTTTGCCTTGTGGTCTGTAGCTTTGCAGTTTAATTGTTAGGCTTACATAATTGTCAGTAGGCTTGCCTATTGGGTTATAGGCTTACTTAGAAGTCAGAAGGTCTGCTATGTAATCATTAGGTTTACTAGAGTTCTTATTTTTTAAATCCTTTCACTGAAATCGAATGGTTCTTTTCGAGGTTTACCATTTATAATATGATGCAATTCTGAGGGTCCAATAATTTTCTAATTAGCTGTAGCAAATGACAGTGAGATTGAAACAAAAAGCACACATTTTGGGAGAAAAGTGTAACCTAATGGTCCATAGGCTTAGCTAGTGATCTTTAGGATTACCTATGGTTACCTAATTATCTTAAAATGTTCCTAGTGGTTTTTAGACCTACTTTAACTGATTTTGGATGTTCACATTTTATATTTATATGCACACATATGATAATTTACACTGATGAACTTTAGTATATAATCAGATACCAACAGACCCAGATTCTCCTAATGCCTAAAGGCACCAAGGCATCAAATCTCCTCTTTTAACGTCCTTCATTGTTTTAATATTATTCATACAGGTTTTTGCTTTTCACTGTGACCACTGACTTGCTTACTTGAATGCCCAGAAGTCTAGGCTAGGCTTTGACTACTTCACATAGCAGACCAAAGAGTCTCCAAGCATTCCATGGGATCAATACTAATCGCCTATAATAGATCACAAAAGTGTAGCTTGGGGCTACTCCTCGGCTCACTGGTTCAAAAAAAAATTATGCCCAGATTTGATCAAACTAAATCCGATATGCCTCTAGGCCATCTCTTTTATGTGACATTATGATGATATCATGGTGATACTATTGCTGTTTTACGAAAACTACCAAATAGAGGAGTTTTTACTCTACTTAAATCCTGCTTTGAAGATTTCTGATCTGCTCAAAAGTTCAGAGTCTCTCCAGAATATACCAGTGCAAATTAACAGACCAAATTCACATACAGTCTATAAAACAGGATGAATGATAATATGGGCATGGAACAAAGAAGCAGAGCTAGATCCCATGCTAATCAGCAGATTAGGCCTAAACTGCTGTCTTGTGTTTGACACCCTATGTGAAGCGCAATGACATTTCTCCTCAGTGTGGAGAGAGAAGTCTTGGGAAAAGATGCCAAATTTGCAATGGCCTACCATTAAAGAATAAAAAAAAATCCCATCTTGTTTGTTCATTTGTTAATTAGCATCTAACTCATTAGCACGAGTATCCCTTATTTAGTCTAAACTGCTGATGGCTGTGAATGTGAATGATTAGTTATGCCTTTTAACTCCCATCATTTTTGAAGTTCAGCAACTGGCAACTTGTTAAGACGATACTAACAGAGTACTACCAGATAGATACATGCCGTATTGGGGAAAGATAGGTTGTTTGGATTCTGGTCTTTAAACATCCAAAGTTCTGGCATTTTGCATCTCCAAATGCTTATGTGTTCCTAATGATTACGAATCTGAAGTATCTAAAGCAAGAACCTGGAGCAATCTGAACAGCCTGGGTGTTGTCTGGGAGAGTGTCGAGCCTTATTAGCACAGATAAAGATTTACGAGAGGTTGTACAACGAGGGTCGAAACCCACTCCATCTGTCCCAGAGCCACAGCTAACTGAAGTGCCATGCTAATGAGCGTTTTGTCCGTTTTGTTGTTGTAATCAATTTGATTAGGGAAAACAGAGGGGCAGATGGCGGCAGAGAAGGGAGAAAAAAATCTCTCTCCACCCCTGAGACGGTCGTGGAAGTTTCTGCAGGGAGCAATACAGATGTGCGATTGGAATGCTAGTGAGCACCAACACCAGCCAACTTTCTAATCACCTTTCGCTGGGGAACTCCTGGCCTGCACAGAGACACACATGTACACATGCACAACAACAACTCCAGGGGAAATTTGAACTCATCATGAATGCATCTCATTTCTCAAACCTGCACCTCTCCACGCTCGTTGCCTCGAGGCAAAACGGGTCTCAGATGACCCGAACTGAACACTTGCATGTTTGCACAAGAAGGCAGCTTCTGGACTGCATAGCCAAGCAGCAAACTGATGGAAACACTCTGTTTACTCCTGCAAGGACGTATGGCTGAAGGTTTTCAAGTGTGCAGCTCCACAGAGAGCTGGAAATCCGCTAAACATGGCAGAGAAGCCTATGCTTGGATCGGTCCAGAGCCTCCTGGGCTCCATCAGACTGGCATCAGGTGGCAAACTCCACCTTGCGACAGATGGCATCAGCCCGCCTCCTGAGCAATCAATAGCACAAAACAGCAAAAGCAAAGATGCTGAAGCAGGGCCTTCTGCACTGTATGGTTTTGAGGCCAAGCGCAACCATTCAAGAAGAAATGATTACTTAAATGTAGTCGTTTTTTGTTCACCAGTGGACCCAATAATGAAAGGAATACCCAAATATTTTTTTTTTTATTTTAATCTTTACCTACATCTTCTGTACTGTATGTTTGATTACCACAGAGGATGACATCAACATGTTTTAAAAAATACTCAGAAGATTATTTGTGAGGTCTGTTTTCTCTAAAACATCTTTTAATAAAAGACAGAGCAGCTGTTTTTGTGGAACCCTCAATTTCTAGTCACTGCTTCATCCTGGTAAGGGTTGGAAATATTCTGGAGTCTATCCCTGGAATAACGGGCAAAGATTCTTGTCTATGGGAGTCACACATGCAATGCAGATGCAGTGGATAGAGATTAGGAAGATATTGAAAAACACTAGGCGTTTAATATGATCCAAAATATAGTTAAAAGTAATACCTAACTCTTCTTGCTGGCCTTGTTCTCTTGTCATGTAAAGAGAAAGAAAACTGTGTGTGTGTGTGTGCTTGTGTGTGTGTAGGAGATGTCTTAGATCCATTCAGTGTAGTCCGGTGGTACAGTGCCGGTGGGGAAGAGGCCGGTCCTGCCAGCTGCCCCAGGGGTTCAGAGTGTGAGCAGCCATTAGCCTGATGGGATATGGCGGCTTGGCAAGCAGGCGCTCACACACACGGCTTCCTCTATCGGACCACTAATTAAAACCACCACCACCACACACACCGATCAGGAGGTAATGAGGATGCATTCACTATGGGGGTGTGTTCTTCACATGGCGAACTTGATGTTTCACTACAGAGTCTTTGTAGATCTGTGATACACTTTTTTTTAACCGCTCTGCGCCAGATAGAGATGAAAATCTAACAAGATCTTAGATGAATATTGAGCTCTAGGTGAAGTGGAAAAAAAAAATAACGCTTGCCAAATGAATGCAAATGTAGACCAAGAGGAGAGAAAATACTTAAAGACTTCCAAGTCTTGAAGCAGTTCATCAAATTAACATCAGATGACTTAGCCAAAGCAATTTGCTTAGGGGGAAGGGCTACTATCAGTAACAAGTTTGCTCATTCCCAATAAACGGTGTTGCCTGTTTGACAAAAGACAGCGCCTAATACACTTGTTTTATTCATGCCCCTGTCTCCGCTTGGCCGCCAGCGTGTGTGTGCCTGTCAGCAGACGAAAGTGCAAATGGAATCTGAATAAAAGCCACAGCGGGGTGAAATGTAAGGCACGTGCAGGCATCATAAAGCAGCATCTTCTTCTGTCAGAGGGGAACCACATCCTCTATCATCACCTTCTCCATCATCACCAGCTAGGAACATGACAGAATGATTACAACCGGGACTTGTGGTCAGGTTGAGGCCTGTGCATGCCTCTAATCACATCAGATGAAATTAAAAAGAAAGAATAAAAGCATGAGATGAACCAACAGAGAAAGTCCACAATTCTGGTTGGATTCTTTTAACGAAAAGTCAAAAAGAGTTTGTGCCTGTTTTTGTCGTGTCCATGTTGATGACTGAATGTCTTTGCCATGTTCCACTCCACAGTGAAGGTTAATATGAAGCTCATATGAAAGTAAACACTTTAAGAATTTGTAGTGTTTCATAAGTATTTGTTTTTACATAGCCGACTAGAGGCAACGTATTCATAGAAAAGTTCCAAATAACAATTTGTCTCCGCACAAATGTCTGTATCTTCAAAATAAATGTTGATATCAAACCCATTTCTGCTCTTTGAGATGCTCCAAGTGCTTATTCATCTAAAAAGCAGCTCAAATTTGATCTTCAACCACTACAATTCTGTGTAAGGTTATCCAACAGACGGAAAAACACACGTCTAAAACACACTGAAAGCCAACAGAGTCCTGACTCATTTTATAATCAGACTTAAAACTAAAAATGCATTAATAAAATCTTTCATTGTATGCATCTACATCATTTAGTTGTCTTAAATGGGATTGTTTGGTGAACTGCATGCACTTGAGTGTACCATTAACAGTTTGTAAGACTTTACTGAGGTAAAAAACATGTATTTTTTGTGAGTGTGTTCATAGAAAATCTATAGACAAGCGGGTCTGTATAAAATAACAAATTTAACGGATGTAAAGTCTTCTAGATACTGAACCGAGATATATATATATATATATATATATATATATATATATATATATATATATATAAAAAGCAAATGCAGGTCTCAGATCAGTGCTTAGATATGATGTAGAAATGTCATATCTTAGGCTTGCTGGTTCTAAATTTCCAAATGATTTTTAAATCATATCTAAATTTAACCTTGATAAAGTTTAGGTAAATAAGGTAAATACTTAAATATTGCAAATATATTTCCTTTAAATAACTGAGACAGTGAAGAAAGCAGGTATTGAGTTCAGGGTCGGTTTTCCAGTCAGTCACTGCCACGTACATTAAATTTTAACACAGTGTCCGGTTTTTTTACCGTTTTTTTTTTTTTCGCGCTCGTTGATGTGCACATAAATAACCATCATCAGGACGAAACACGAGGGAAAATGTACAAAAAAACAAGAGGACGTTCACCGAAGGGAACCGGTGTAGAGAGACAACAGGATTTGCAAGAATAAACGAATGAAAAATATATATATGGTTCTGCTTCGAGGGAATTCATATTCATGAAGGTTTGCCTGAACACACAGAGCAGACGTTCAGACAGACGAGACAGGTTTTTAAAGCTTTCCACAGAAAATTTAGAGGTAAAGACTTTAAGTCTAGACTGCTTTTTCACTGTGAAATAAATGAACTTATGTTCTTATTAGCATTAAAAATAATAAATGGGCATCGGATTATTGCTGTGCTGCTCACTTCGACATTCCTGTAATGATGAATCCGATTGAGTCTTCAGATTAACATAAACTGTCAGCTTCCTTTAATAATTTATTGACATGCATAATGTATGCCCAATTTTTTATTTATTTATTTTTTTGACTGACACTTCAAAAGAAATATCTGCGATTCACGCAACAGACCGATTAAGCTCAGAGAATATGGAACGCTTGAATGGATGTAATAATAATAATAATAATAATAATAAAAATAATAATAATAATGATAATAATAATATAATTCGTTTCATATATTGAGCATTTTTCATATTCAGGGTGCTGTAGCTCATAAAATAAATAAAATAAGGATGAAATGAAAATATAAATGAATGAATGTAGAATGAAAAAATGACCAATAAATAAAAATGTATAGCATTAGGATAAAGATCATAAGCATCGCGTATAGCGAGAAAAGCAGCGGGCCTAAGATTGAACCTTGTGGCACTCTTGGGTTAACATTATAGGTGAATCATTTTCTGATGCAAGAAAAACCCTTCTGTATATAAAAAAGATGATTTTAATACATTTTAAAATAGTTCCTGAAGGATCTACACAGAGACGATGGCTAAGGATTTGGTGATAACTGTGTCAAATGTCGCACGGAGATCAACAAATAAAAAGATATTTTTAGGTGCTGTGATATGAGTAGAAATAAACCAGTCCCTCCAGGATTTTAGCACAAATCAAGCAAAGTCAGTGATATTCAGAGGAGGTCGCAATTTTTCAAAATTAAAAAATAGAAAAAAAAAGAAAAGAACTACTAGAGGGACTGCCAAAGGTATTCATGAGATCAGTTCAGTTCAGCGAGCACTGAGCACTGAGCCACTTTGCTTGCTGATATTAATCTGCACTCTCCGGTCATCCATCCTCACGCTCGCTATACAAGATACCTTTTAAAAACTAGATTATTAAACATAAAACTCATAAAACAGAAAGAGTACTGAGTACTAAAATGTGTGTACTTGTTCTCAGCATTGATGCATCAAATACATGAAAATCTCCCACAGCTCAAACAGCTGAAGGTTCTAGCTTTAACTCTCAGCAATCAGGAGAGATCGACGGAGGGAAGATTTTATTCCCTGAAGCCACAAAACCCCACTTTCACTCTATCACAGACAGAATGACAGTTGACGTGGCGAAATTTACGTGGAAGGTCAGCAGATTTACGTGCGGTGCGTTCACCCTTGCGATTACAAATAAAATTCCGACTCGAACATAAGCCGAGCAATGAGTTAACAAGAGACAGGGAGAAAATTGGAAAATGTCAGACAAGGTGGAGCAGAAGAATGAATTTGTCCAAATGTGTGTGTGTGTGTGTGTGTGTGTGTGTGTGTGTGTGTGTGTAAGAGAGAGAGAGAGATAACTAGAAGGAAGTGGAGAGCTATTTTTCTCTCCTCAGTGTCCAGTTGTAATGCAGCAAAAAGACAGGAAGTGACAGAACAAGGAGAGAGAAACGGAGTGATGGATTTCAGGCATGTCACAGGTGAGAAGTCATGCACGGAAGAGTGACAGAGCAAAAAAGGGTCAAAGAATGAGAAAGCGAGAAAGACGTAATGAGAGAGAGAGAGAAAGAAAGAGAGAGAGGAAGAGAGATGGAGGCTCGGTTAGTGTCAGGGACTGTGCGTCCTGTGCCAGGCTGGAATAAAGCGTCCGTGTCGAAGGGCCCAAGCTTCCCCAGGGCTGTGCTGATTAATTGAGCTGTCCGAGCCCTCTGATGGCGGCTCCTTTACGTAGAGCTCCTGGGAAACACACCCGGCTTCCATCAGAAAAGGGGGGAAAAAATGGTATTTTTCCTGGGCTAAAATTAGAGCCTTTCGCTTTTTCTCTATGTTCTTACATCAGCATGCACTTCACCTTGCCAGAGGGGTTTAATGATCGTCATGAGAGAAAGAGAGAGAGAGAAAGAGAAAGAGAGACAACAGGACAGACAAACACCAGGCGATTTGGACATGTCCCCCTCCTGCCTCCGTCACTCACAGGCTGTGTGTGGTGGCTGAAGATGAAGCACTGCTGTCTCAGGTAAATGGCCACCAAAGGCCAAAAATGGTGCAGTGTTGACTTTGGGCTCAGCTCAGCTATTTTATTACGCCTGACCTAACTTTAGACGTTCTAGCCTTTTCATTTCTGTCATGTAGGAGTCCAGAAAAAAAAAGTGAAATGTCTGAGAATACAAACAAGTCACAGTGGATGGATTTCATTCCATTTCCGAAGAAATAATGTAGAAAAAAAAAGGATGTTTACTTCACCTCGAACACTCTGACCCTCACCATGTCCTTTCTAACATTTTCTATATGCCAATATTGCCATTCCCAAGCAATTGAAAGTACAGTTCCTTACAGGATTTCTTGGAAAAATGAACGCAATATCGAGCAAACTCACCGATATTCGACTTTAAAGATTAATCATTTAAAAAAAAGGGATTAATAATGAATTCTAATAATGCATTTATGTAAGATTTCTATGTTAAATCTACTCAAGAATGTTCT
>JAUCMX010000006.1:3820353-3822853 GCA_033459395.1 Hemibagrus guttatus | reverse complement strand
AGGATCACGAGGACAGACTGATTTAACATGCAGCTGGAGTTCCGTCACGCGAACAAACACAGGGTGATCTCCGTGAGCTGACAACAAAGCTAGAAGATAAACTGAGAGATTATTACTTCAACGCCCTCTGCTCCTCACATGTCTCACCTGCCTGGTACGAGAGAGAGAGAGAGAGAGAGAGAGAGAGAGAGTGAAAAAGAGATATGACGAGAGCCTGGGAGATGCTTCAGAGATGGACTGAATGAGAGCAAGAAAGAAAGAAAGCGAGAGAGAGAGAGAGAGAGAGAGAGAGAGAGAGAGAGAGAGATGATGATGAGAGCCTTGGAGATGTTCCAGAGATGGACTGCAGGAGAGTAAGGAAGGAGGAAAGAAAGAAAGAAAGAAAGAGAGAGAGAGATATGACGAGAGCCTGGGAGATGCTCCAGAGATGGACTGAATGAGAGCAAGAGAGAGAGAAGGAGAGAGAGAGAGAGATGTCGACAGCGTCTGAGATGTTCCAGAGATGGACTGCACGACAGTAAGAAAGAAAATGAGAGAGAGACAGAGAGAGAGAGACAGCGGAGAGCTCCAGCTGGAGCAAGCTTTTCGGAGCTCAGGGCAGAGAGTGGCACCGTTCCAGCAGAATCAAAGAGAGCTTTTCTTCCCATAGAGGCGCCCAGGCTCAGAGGTCGCCCCGAGTTTTCTGAGAGTGCCGTGGGGGGGACCAATAAGCCACTTCTGTGAGAGACGTCAGCTTATTGCCGTGTAGGCCATCATGTCCAGCTTTGATGGAATAAAGGGGAAAAAGAGGAAATGGAGATGGCCTCGTGCTTGGTGGAGCTGTGCCGTGTAAACATTTGGACGGATTGTGAACTCGAGATGAGAATATGAATAAATGTCCAGGGTTCTCCACTCGAAGACGGGACGCCGCGTGCACTGCCGAGGGAACTGCGTTACAGATCAAATGAGTTCAATGGTGACAGGTTAACCCTGTCCAACCAGAAGGATGGAATTCCATGCTGTCTTTAGAGCATTGCTACTGCTCAGGGCTTGGAGTCAGACAGCTGCAGTTTCTTCACAAATGTACTGAAGACACCAGGCTGTGAATCATCTCCCAGTTTGTCACTGTGGAACATACCGTTCTATCATCTACAATCAAAAAGTTTGTCCTCTTGCTTAGTGTTCTAAGATTTTATATACAGTTGAAACTCGACATAAGAATTTAAATGGTTCTGGAGGCAAATTCTTAAGGTGAATATTTGTATTGCGAAACTAATTTTTCCCATAAGAAATAATGTAAATGCAGATAATCCGTTCCAGCCGCCCAAAAATATGACCAATATGACCGATACGAAGCGTATGTACACTGCATGGCTGCTTACAAAGAACTGACCCAAGTCGAGCATTCCATGTCAAGGCTCCTCACAGGAAGTCGTGCCACCAAGCCTGGGCTAAAAATAGAACATACCGCCCACGCCACCGATCTGTCAACAAAAAAACACCCGAAAAATCACCTAGCTTTTGAATGTATGCCGAACACTGTGTTGAATTTTTTGAAACATCTTTCACTAACAGAAAAAAACCCATACAATTCATGAACTCCCTTCGGTTGGCTTTCCACTGATGCAAACAAGTTTTAAACGGCCCGCGGATGTACATGTAACTTGCATTCGGTTTGTTCGAATGCCGATGCAAATTTCTTGCGAAATTTCAATTCTCAAAATCGGAAATGCGTAAAGGAGAGCATTCATATGCCGAGGTTCCACTGCATTTCAGGATTATTTTACAGATACAAGAGATGAGAGACCAGAGATCAGGGCTTTCAAAGTGGTAAACAATTTAGATCTTGGCACTTTTGATGGCAGAGTACCCAATTTGTCATCAAGCAAATGTATTGGAACAGAACATGGTTCCATTTCCCATTCCCTCAATTCTCCAATTGAGCTTGAATCCCAGGTCCACCAAGCTGCCACTGCTGGGCCCCTGGTCTAGGTCTTTAACCCTCAATTGCTCATTTGTACAAAATGAGATAAACTGTAAGCTGTTCTGGATAAGGGCCTCTGCCAAATGCCAGAAACGATTAGCTCTGCATATACTGTAGCTATACACAACCTCCACACATGTATCCAAGTCTCACTATAAGCCTTAAAGGGTTAATGAAAGGGGAATAAAATGAAACCAAAGTAAGCATATCATTAAGCACGTGAGATATACGCAATCCTCTGTAACGAAGAATGCTGAGAAGCTGAAGCTCGGGATTCGCTGAGGGTTCGCCCCTGGGCAGTGTAATGAATCCAATTAGTCTGATTCTGAGGGCAAAATTTAAATGGTGTAGCAGAGAAACAGAAAATCGGGGTTTATAAGTGCAGTAGTGTTCAGTGTCCTGAGGTACAAACACATTGCAGGTTCAGGAACTCATGCAGTATAGAGGACAGACTGATCATCACGGTGCTAAGACGTAATCCATATTTCACCTAAAATCTAAACTTTGTGTAAATCTCAAATAAAACCTCATTGTGTA